>CM053415.1:971597-1091677 GCA_028644305.1 Xerus rutilus
AAAAAAAAAAAAAAAAAAAAAAAAAAAAAAAAGATTCCACAAACAAAATATGAACATGTTAGTCAGCTTTCCATTACTGTGACAAATACCCGAGATAAATCAGTTTAATAGGATAAAGGGTTTGTTTTGGCTCAGTTTGGGGGCTTCAGCCTGTGGTCAGTTTGGGGGCTTCAGCCTGTGGTCAGTTTGGGGGCTTCAGCCTGTGGTCAGTTTGGGGCTTCGGGAGCAGTGGCAAGGCCTCACATCATGGCGGGGAGCACGCAGTGGACAAGCTTCTCCCCCCGCAGGGGCTGGGAACAAAAAGAGAGGAAGAGACCAGCACCCTGCAGTCCCTTTCAACGTAGCACCCATGACCTGAGCACCCCACTAGACCCCACCTCTTGAAGTTCCACTCCTCCCAGCTGGCTGCACACCAGCCTCCAACACAGGGACTATGGGACACCCCAGATCCAGACTACAGCACCAGCAAGCCCAGGGTGCCCAAGTAGAAGTTGCTGGATCCCCACAAAGACCTCTCTGGGCTTAAGGTCAAGCCCCCTGATTGGCTCAAATCAAAAGACCCGTGTAATGCATCGGCACTGGGGTGGATGCACTTGCCTCTGTCCAGCTCGGGTGGGTGGACCCCAGGGAGAGCCTGTGCCCCACGCCCTTCACAGTGAGGAGGATGTGGCTGTGCCCGCCTGCTGGGCCCCGGGGCGGCAGCAGGAGAGAGTCTCGGGAGGGCAGCCCCGTCCTGCGCGGCTGCTGAGGTTTCAGTGTGACTCCCTCTCTTTCCGACATGCCTGCTTTTCTCCTAAGTCAGTGAACCCTGAAAAGTAAGCCAAGCAATGTTTATCTTCCACTTCCAGCCAAAATCGCAGGGTCACCTTTCGGTTTGGTCTTTCTCCAGGATCCAGAAACCTTGCGATGTTAACTTTTTGATTTATGTTCTGTCTCCACTTGGCATTGAAAGCAGCTACCCTTGACCGGACTCTGTGCTCTGTGATTGGGTCTAAATTGGAAGAAAGATAATTCCAAACTCAAGCATGATTTTTTAATTTAATTATGTAAGAATAGGAGAGAAGTCACATTCCACAACACCTGAGAGCTCAAGTGTGGGGGAGGCGGGGTCAAAACTTGGACAGCTTTGGGAGGAGGCCCGGCGGAGGAGGCCCGGGAAGGGGATCTGTGAGTCAGAGATAGCAGGGTGCCACCCGAGGGGACCCGGATGGAAAGCAGCCTCGTGTCTGGAGGGCGACAGAACCACAGTCTGGAGCTGAGACCTAAAGCCACAGTGCTCTGGTGTGGGAGAGCTCTGTGGTTCGGGCTCTCAGCCCACACGTGGCAGGCGGGCGCCCACACACTCGCGCTTTGTTCATCTTCTGTCTGGGGAGAGAGTCCCATCCAATCCAGCACATCTGCCTGCACCGCGAGCGCCCGACCGGTCATCTTAGGACCCAGGAGAGAGGCAGCTTCCTGCGCTTGGCACCTGCAAACGCCAGCTCTCCAGCGGGAGAGCCCAACGGCCTCATCCAGGGATAGTTAACACCTGAGATTCAGGCTGAGCACTGGACCTACCTGCTCCATACAGGTGGCCGCCCCGGTCTTACAAGGCTGTTCAGTTCTCAGCAAGGCCTGGCAGCGTCAGTATTAGGGCTCTGAACCATCAGACAGAGGCCCAGAAGTTAAGGAACTCCCCCCAAATCACTCAGTGGAAGAACGGAAGCTGCAGTCCAGGTTCTCTCTAGACGGGGTTCTTCCCACCCGTTTTCCTGCTGCCGAGGCCCTGCGGCTGCCGAGGCCCTGTGGCTGCGTTCCCAGTTTGTGCATGGAGAATCCCTGACCCTCGTAAGCGAGGAAAAGAAAGCTGTGGCTCACGTTGCCCCCTATTTGTCCTCCCGCTTTGCCACCCCAAACATGTAACAGTGACTTCACAGAGGGAATCCCCACAACCCAAGGACCCTTGAGGTGAGATACATCCAGGCTTCGTTCAGCCGGAGGTTTGTTGAAACCTCACTTCTGTCTTCCCATAAGTGGGTGTAGTAATGTGCCCGCTGCCCCCAGGCCAGACTCTGAGTGTGCAGTCAGGAAAGACCCCAGGAAGCACACACAAGCCACGCCCAGCACAGGTGCCCCTCCACCACCAGCCTAGGGTGGGAGGCGCAGGCTGCAGGCCAGGTGGCACCAGCACTGCCCTCCTGCTCTGCCACCCGTGGGCACAGAGGCAGCTGGCAGCGTGAGCTGCAGGCCTCACACCTGCAGACACTTGCCCCTGGGACACTATGCACCTGTGGGCCAGCTTACCGCCCACCCACCATGGCCTTGTCTGCTGTCCACCGCCCCTTTGCTTGGGGTCTTGCTCTGTGGGGTGAGGCTCCTACCTGGTCTTGGCCTGGATGTCTGTCTGTTTCCTCATGGCTCCCGGGAGGATATGCCCTGTTCTGTCTGTGTGCTCTGGCACCTGGGTGTCTAGATTTCCGATTCCCAGCACCGTGGATCCCCAGCACACACCCAGGCCTGGCTCTCCCTGCTGCTCCCTGTTAGTGACCAAGCGCTTCCTTCTGGCCTTCCCACCCCCATCAGGCACTGCCTGCTGGCTCCTGGCACAGGCGTCCGGCCTGACCTTGACCTGCGCCTCCTGTCTGGAGAGTCCTCGACCCCTGCCCGCATTCTGAATCCCGTATGCGTCTCCCCATGCACCCCGAGTCTCTGGATCAGTCTGAGCTCCTACTCAACATCTGCTGTCTCATGGCCCCAAAACACATTATCCACGCCTGAACTTTGCCCTTTCCAAAGCCCAGAAAATGCAAAATTATGCTCAGCCGCTTCCACATTCCACAGCATAAAGTCTGCCTATGTAGGATGGCTGGAACCCACCAGAGAGGCTGCCCACATCCGCTGCTGCCCTGCGGGGTTGAGTGGCCATCTCACAGCACTGAGCACTAGGAGTGCTTTAAAGTTTTGCCAAGTTGATTTTTCCAAAAGACTCTCTCATTTAAATTTGCCATTTAAGAGCCGGGCGTGGTGGCTCAAGCCTGTAATCCCAGCACTTAGGGAGGCTGAGACAGGAGAATTGTGAGTTCAAAGCCAGCCTCAGCAATGGCGAGGCGCTAAGCAACTCAGTGAGACCCTGTCTCTACATAAAACACAAAATAGGGCTGGGGATGTGGCTCAGTGGTCGAGTGCCCCTGAGTTCAATCCCCAGTACCAAAAAAATAAAATTAAATAAATAAATAAATAAATAAATTTGCCATTTAAGAAAATAACGGTAGACATTTGCATTTGCCTCTTTGGTGACCTTCACTGGCTTTCTCACTGATCTCTAAGAGCTCCAATACTCAGGATGTTAAACCTGGGTCTGTCCCAATCCTGGAAAATACTTGGCAAGTTTTCCTTTGTCTTTTAGCTTTATTCCTCGTGGGTTTTTTTTTTTTTTTGACATGGTAGCCTTTTAAAAACTAAGTAGACAAGTCTAGCATTTTTAATTGTATTTACTTCATTCCTTTTATGATTAAAAAGTGTGTCCCCACCTAGTGATTGGTCACCTGTCCTTCTGATTTGTATGGTTCATAGTTGATTAAGGAACATTGAGTGAGTTCTTCAGTCTTTCCGGAACTTACCTTTATTTATAGATAAGAGTTTCACTCGATTCTCCCCCAAGAGAAGCACCTGTCTGCCTGTGCCTCCTGTGCGTCTGGACGTGCTCGATGCCAGGAGTCCTCACACTGATTCCACATGCTTTGATTCAGCCCCCTTGTCTGGGGTCCCCTCTCCAGACTGTTAGACTGTGGTCAACCACGGTGTGAAAACGTCACTTGCCTCGAGTCTTTGAAGACAGAGGGAGACCACGTTCACCTTGCTTTTATTTTGGTGTGGTTGTGGTTCTATTTCACCATTGGTCACAGTTGTTAAACTCATGCTGCCTCATTTATACATTAAAGTTTTCCAGAGGCATGTGTGTGTGGAAAGCGCAGTGCATGCTGGTCAGTGCCCCTCTTGGTTTCAGATGCCCAACTGGGGGTCGCGTAGCGCATCTCTGCACAGGGGGTGCCTGTCCATCAAGCGCCTCAGCATCTGGAGGTCCAGACTTCCCACTTTATTCTCCCCCATTTATTTATTCATACGACCTTCAGAATTTCTATCTAATCCCACAATAAATATCATTGCGGTGTTTATTAAATCATGTTTAGGACCTTTAAGATATAGGCTCTTGCAACTCAGGAACATGGAATGGCTGTCTAAATATTGATTTTCTCTTTATAAATTTCAGTAGTTCTTTTCACTGTTTCCAGGAGTGCCCTGTGCGTCTTGTGTTGGCCTTATTTCTTGACCTTTGGTTGGAGGTGTGGGGTGGGAGGGAGGCCAGGAGCGTGAGGAGGGAGCTGTCCAGGGAGGGCAGCTTCTCTCTGTAGGTCAGGAAGCCTCTGCGCTTTGCGGCGTTTCGCCAAACCCTATTGCACCTTGACACGCAGGTGTCACAGACATGACTATGCAGAGTTTGATGATGACATTTGGCCTTCTGGTTTCCGAGAGTCACGCCCAGGGGTCTGGCATGAATTGCTAGGCGAACCCCTTCCCCATCCCAGCGAGGCCAGGCTGCGCCCGGTCTCCTCTCCGCTCTGAGATGACTGCTCTCGGAGCGTCTGTCCTCCAGGGCTGCTGTCAGGATCCTGCCTCCCTGCGGATGGACTTTGGTTTCCCTTTGGGGTGTTGTGGGGTTTGCTTTGTCTGCGTTTCTCAGTCTCCCTGTGCTGCATCTAGTTGTAGATTTCTTTTCTGTATCTTCCCTGGGCTTCGCTGGGCTCCTTCCGACTGGGTTTTGCATCTTGGCCTTTTCCTTTTCCTCTGCCCCTTTCTCTCTCTCCTCTCCTCCTGGGACTCCAGGATTGATCCATGCCAGATCTTCTCAGTTCACATCTCTTTACTCTCACTTCTACCTGTTTATTCAAGAATATTCCTTCTGACCTGCCTTTTAGTTCTATGTCCTTCCTTTAGCTGTGTCTAATCTTCTGTTAAATCCACCCATTGTATTTTTTATCTTTAGATATTTATTGTTCAGTTCTGTCATTCCTTTTTGTATAATTTGCAATGCCAGTGTTATTTTTTTTAAATGTTTATTTTTTAGTTGTAGGTGACAGAATATCTTTATTTTATGTGGTGCTGAGGATCGAACCCAGTGCCTTATGCGTGCTAGGCGAGCACGCTACCACTGCGCCATAATCCCAGCCCGCCAGTGTTATTTTTTATAGTTTCTAGTTGTCAAAATTTTCAAGCTTGGTTTTTCATCTCCATGAACACTGTTTAGCCGCGTGGTCTGACCGTCTGCAGTAGCCTCGATATTTGAAGGCCTTCCAGGTCTGTTGGGTTTTCTGTCGTGTCCAGTGGTTCTGCCTAATAGTGTGTCGTCTCTTCATGCTCCACACTACTTTTCGATTGAACACTACTACCTTAGGTCATTTCCTGTTGCTATAACAGAATACCAGAGGCTGGGAATTTATAAAGGAGAAAACCTTATTTAACTTATGGCTCTAAAGGTTCGAGAGCATGGTGCCAGTGTTTGCTTGGCTTCTGCTGAGGGCTTCCTGCTGTTCCTTGTGTGGTGGCAAAGCAGAGGAGCAGGTTATGTGGAGAGAGGGAGGGAACTGTGCAGGGGAGACAGGGGCCGGGCCAATGGAGCACCCCATTCTGGAACTAAGCAACCTGGTGGCTCCAGACTGACCTCACTCCTGCATCACCTGAGAACTGACTCAGTTGTGATCTATTCACAAGGACAGTGACCCGTGATGTAACCACCTCCCAGTGGACCCCTCCCCAAAACATCATGTTGAGGACCAAGCTCTAGTGCCCGACCTCCGAGGGCCCGGCCGTGTCTGTACCAGGGCAGCTCCCTGCAGGAGTAGTGCCAGGCCTGGGGGTGGCCTCCTCCTTGAGCTCCCTGCTCAGCTCCTGGATCAGGGTCTTCCTGTGTCCTACTGATGATTTGTCAACACTCAATTTACCCATTAATAAATCAGTTTCAAAGACATTCCTGGTGAGTGTTCATGGTCCTGTCCCCGTGGCCTGTGTCAGAGAAGTGGCCTCGAGGTACAGGCTGGACATTGGTGGAAAACAGTGCTGATATTTTCTCAGAGGGACGAGGTCAGGTGCTGGGTTCTTCTCACAGGCTCTCTGGGGGCTGAGAGAATCACCAAGTGAATCTACGTCTGCTTGAAGTTTTCAGGGGCGTTCTCTTGTTTGTTCTTAGCAGATGATCCTTGAAGAAGGTTCTGCTGGACCAGGGTGGGGTCTTCCATGGCCTTGTTCCCTGAAACAGGAACAGGCAGAGTACAGGGGAGCCCGCCGCCCCGGGCACATGGGCCTGCGGGGGGCAGAGTGAGCCCAACAGTCTCCTCTACCTGGGAGCACAGCACACCTGGCGAGTGGCAGGCTCTGCAGGGGCAGAGGGGCAAGGTCGCCCCAGAGCTTGGAGGAGCCGACAGCGCTGCTGCCTCCAGAGGTGTGTGCCCAGCTTTGGGGTAGGTTCCGTGTGCGCCCCGGGGCCTGAGGGAGATGCCGAGAGTTTCCCAAAGCCTTTTCCTTCTTCCTTCCTCGCACATTCTAGAGGGAGAAGCCGGACGGGCTGCACAGCGCTCACTAACAGCTCCTCAGCCGTAGGTTGTAGATCCCTTGAAGGTGCAGCCCGGGGTCAGTGCTTCTTGTTTTCTCTTCTTTCCAAAGTGTTTCAGTGAGAATTTGGAAACGGTTGCATGGAGACTGGTAAGTGGGATTCCATTTTAACCTGCCCAGTTGTTTTTTTTGGAAATCTAATCTTTTATTAAACATCAGATGTGCTGAAATTGCAAGAGAGAAGGAAGTTCTCTAGGCACATGCTGAGTTAATAAAGCCAGGTGACGCTTTGTGACAGATCAGCCCTCAGCTGTTGAACTCCTGCAGCCACAGGTTCTCAGATAGTCATGCTGCATGCGAGGCTTGGTGTCCTGCAAAGGAAAGTGACATTATCAGTCCAGTCACATCTGGACTCATATCTGGGCAGTGACTCCAGATGGATGGACTGCTAAGAAATTAGAGTATGTATGACTGAAATTGAGAGATAATTGTGCATCGCTTTCAGAATAATTGGGGCCCTTTGTGGCACTCAGCTGGCCTCGAGACACAGCGGCCTATGTAGGGCAGCCTGTTCCTGTTTTAGACAGCTTACCGAGGTCATTATTTTCAGGAAATAAGCACTTTTGGATATTTTATGGTCAGTGCAGGGCCAGGGTTATTAGCAGCTGAAATTTGTGGCATCTCCCCAGCCATTAGACTCTGAGGTGAGGGTGCAGGGGACTCTGCACACACTCCCTTCACGCCTGGAGTCCCGCGTGGGCTCTGGTGTTGTTTGGCTTGATGGAAGCTGGGCTCCCGCCAGTGACCTGTGGAAAGCCCAGCTCTTCTCCTCAGTCTCCTTCTTGAAAGGGCCTCTGCTTTATTTTGTTATTTTGTCATTACCCCATGACTCCGAGAGAGAATCGTGTTGGCCACCGGGCATTCGCGCAGTATCTAGACTCCATCACAGGATCCACACAACCTGGAAGTGCGGGAAACCAGCCAAACGCAAACCAGTAACGCGGGAAGCATTCCAACCCCAACCCGAGGCAGGACAAGTCATTCGTTAAATGGGTGGAAAAACCACGATCATCCTGGGTTCACATTTCCTAGGAGTTGTAGGCAATGACATCAAGGCAAGAGGAACAGCTAAAGTGAAAGGAAATTGTCGAGAGAACCACTCAGAACACAAGGGTGGGAACAGAATTCAGGGTGGCAAACTCGCTGTGAACAGCACAGGCAGGTTAGAGCACACAGGCCACCTTAATGAGGACATCCAGACTGGGGATGCAGCTCGGGTGGAGCGCTGCCCGCAGGCCCAAGGCCTGGGCTTGATCCCCAGCACAGAAATCAACAGCAACGAGGAAACCCACGGGCACACACAAGATTGATACAAATCGAACTATAGAAAACTAAAATAAAAACTGAGAAAACGAAGACGCGTATTATGCTCTTAGAAAGCAGAATAGATCAAGGCACAGTTTTTTCTCTTTTCTTCAAATTAACCTGTAGGTCAATGTGTTGTGAATCAAAATTCCAGTGGGACATTTTTTGAGATGACAGGTGCATTCTAATTCCTCTGGAGTAAGGAATGAAACTTGAGCCTAGGAAGAGGACAAATGGTGGAGTGGGAGAATGATTAAGGGAAAGAGTAGTTAGGAGTCGGTCAAGGGGATATTAAAACATTATGAAGCCACAGTACTTAAACAACGGGACAGTAGATCAGCGGAGAATCAGCCCCCGCATGCATGAGCACAGAGCGTGCAGGAAGGCAGGCTAAGTCAGCAGGTGACTCCACCCGAGGCCTCGGGTGGCAGTTAGGAAATCAGGGACCAGGGGTATCCAGAACCCTGTTTCAGGAGCTATGGGAATTTGACCTTGGAGAGCCTGACAGAATACAGGAAAGCAACCTGGAGAGGTTTTATCCACTTCCAGGTATCTTGTTGGTGGGCCTCAAGGGAAGCCGGCCAACCCTGGTTCACCAGGAAAATGCTGGACGGTACCTCCACGATGACCCAGGGGCCAATTACATATTTCCTTAGCATTTTCTGCCCTTCTGTTCCCACAAAGACCCACATCCTGAAAAGAGGCTCAGAGGGAGCCCAGACCGTTCATTACAGTGTTTTCTTTTGGCATCTGAAAGCCTCAGACTTCTAGAAACTTCTTTCGACTGACTGCTCCTTCTGGTTGCCCAGCTCCTCAGCCTGAGCGTCTGCGCCGTCTTGGGCAGGGCAGCATGTCTGCCCCATCCCCCAAGTGCCACAGCCCCAAAGTGTCTCTGGACATTGTCCAGACTCCCTGGGGGGATGTAAGATTTCCCCAAATTGAGAAACACTGGGTCAAAATTGTCGATGGAGAAAATGTGGGCCACAACAATGGTTTTCTACAGTCATGAACCAGGAAAAGAGAAAGAAAGAAATGGAACAGATCCCGGTGGTGTCCTGGAGACCATGTCGGAGTCCTTCGGGCTGAGATTCACGGGACACGTCACACCATCACACCCCAATTACCATTTTAAGCCTCCTAAGACCTGGGAATGTGGGGACGAAAAATAATTGTGGTACTGACCTCATTTCCACATGGAAGAAGAAATTCCAAGTGGATTAGAGAATTACCTGTTTCTGACACTGAGACCATACAGAGTGGGAGGAGCCAGAGTGAGTCCCAGCGCCTGCACCACCAGGGCTCTCCAGCCTGTGTCAGGCTCCTGTCCTCAAAGAGCCACAGGAACGAACTCAGGGTAGGACACAGCTGGGAGAGTCTGCAGGACCGAGGGGCGTGGCGCCTCGTCCCAGGAGGAAGGGTTGGGACCTCACTACTCCAGGGGGCAAAGAGCTAAAAGCAGAGATGGAAGAGGAAGGAAGCAGCGGTTCGTCAGCGTCCGGAAGACCCTGGCACGCCTCACTGATGGTAAGAAACGTGAATCAATCCAGGAGACATGTCAGACCATCAAGTCAGCAAGTGTCACACAGCAGGATGACAGTACCACGTGGCCACGGCTCGGGGCCCCTGGAGGCAGTTCTGTAGGACCGAGCCTTGTCAGTCACCGAGCAGGGGCTCTGGACGCCAGGTGAGCAGCAGCCGGCCCCACCTGCGGGCTTCCCGTCCACCCAGCCGGTTCAGTTTAGCAGATGCCTGGGCAGCACTGGGGACATGCAGGGCAGGCCCCTGAAGACGCCGACGCTCTGGCCCCGTCCCTCCACCCGGCCCCCGCCAGCCGCCTCCCTGAGCTGCCAGGCTCCTGGCTCTGTCTGTCCGCCTGCTGATGGCTGACGCGTCCTGAGAGCAGTTGACTCCACTCCTCCAGGCCAGTGCCACGTGGCCCCGACTGGCATCTCCTTTGCTGGGAACCGATGCCGCCCTCCTAGTCAGTGGCCTTTTCCTTTCTTCGCCTTTGACTCTGTTAGACACAGGTGCTCACTGTGTTTCTGAATCTCCTACCTCCTTAAAAACAAAACAAAGCAGAAAAAAACAAAAACAAAACCAGTTGCAGCCGGATGTGGAGGCACACACTGCAATCCCAGGATCACTGGAGGCTGAGGCAGGAGGATCCCAAAGCCAGCCTCAGCTCCTTAGCAAGACCCTAAGCAACTTAGTGAGGCCTTGTCTCAAAATAAAAATATAAATAGGACTAGGGATGTGGCTCAGTGGTTAAGTGCCCCTGGGTTCAATCCCTGGTACCAAAAAATTAATAATAATTAAAAAACAGCTTTATTGAGATGCAATATATGTACCGTACGGTTCCCCCATTTAAGGCACACAATTCAGTGGCTTTTAGCGTACTCACAGAGCTGTGCCACCATCGCCACAGCCGGTTTTATTTTCATCAGCCCCCGCCCCAAATAAAACCTTCATTGGCAGGTTTGGGTTTTCAAACGCCCTCCCTCCTGGCTGTCCTCAGTGGTGTGGCTCTCCCGCCTCGGGCTGCTTTTCTTCTCCCAGCAGCGTGACCATTTCCGTTCCCAGACCCACCCCGGCCTCCTCTCAGGTCTCCATCTCAGGGAGGCGTCACTTAGGCGTGGTCTCCTGCGGCCTGGTGGCTCTGTCCCTGTCCCAGACCTTGGCCCTAGCTGCCCTCTGGTGGCACCCCAGTGCACACACCCATCCCGGTGTCCTCGGGCCTCCTCAAATCCCAGGTCCCAAGCTGAGCGGACGCCACCTGTGGTGCACCCACCCGTCCTGTCCTGCCCGCCCACTCGCCCGTCCCTATGGCAACGCACCACATCCCTACGCGTGTCCCGTGCAGGGAGCATACTGCCCGCGCCCCATGGGGCTCCCTCCTGTGGACCTCCACCCTGGGCCTCGCAGGCCTCGGGGCTCCTCTCCTGCCTCCCTCCCCCAGGGCTGCCCTGGTGCGTTGTCCCTTGCTTCCACTCCTGTGGGTCCCCTCTCAGCTCTGGTCTCCTCCAGATTCGCTAAGGGTCGCCCTTCCTGCGCTGCGGGGCTGGTCCTGGATGGTGGCACTCATTCCCTGCCCCGCCTGCCCTGGCCTGAGGGGCCATGCCTGCCTGGTGGCACCGAGGTCCTACAGCAGCAGGGCCATGCCTTCTTGCCAGCCTCGGGCTCTCGTCCCGCGCCCGCCACAAATCCCTGGACGCCCCATCACACCATCCTATCCACACCCCACGCCGTTTAGGGTTTCCCCAGTTAAAATTCGTCCTTGGCAAAATCTCTGCCATCCTCCAACGTGCGGCCCAGAGCCACTTGGTGGAGGAGGACACTCCCTGCTGAGGCCCAGGCCGCTCTGTGCCTGATCCTGTGCTGTGGTGACCACGCACCTATGGGGTGTCACCGTCCTGTACCCAGCAGAACATGGTCCCGTCAAGAACCAGCCCCCTCTCTCAGCACCCTGGGATCCTCATGCCAACACTGTGTCCACAAGCTGTGGCTGCTTGCGCCCTCGGGCACGACCAGTGACCACGGGGACAGCGTCCTGATGGCCTGCCGTGTGGGTGTGGGCGTACTGGGTGGGAGCAGAAAAGGTGCCACATCAGGCCGGAGGGCAAGTCCACCAGAACCCCTTCCTGGGCACATCAGGCCAGGCTCCCCTCGGGCCACTGTGACTTTCAGTTGTCATGTGGACCCAGCTGGATTTAGTAATGAAGCTTTCACAGGGACATGCGCCACAGGGGCAAGGGCTTTGTAGGCCTGTGACTTGATGGATCACTCCCTTCGAAGCAGAGAAAGCACATTAGTTTCCTTCAGACTGTGCGGAACTGCATGGGGCTGCTTGTGAGGACGTGGGACCCACCCCCAGTCTTCTCGGCGCTGGCCATTTCTCTGGACCCTTGATTTGACTTCTTTGGGTTCCTTTTGAAAATCGCAGGTATATTTGCCAAGAATGATCAAATCGACTCATGCTACTGGTCCAGAAGGGCTTGGGCCTGTTACTATGGAAATGAACCGGTTGCTTGTGGTTGCTCCTGATTTCCAGGCTCTAAGCAGCACTTACAAGGCTCCTGTGGCGTTCTCCCCTGAGAGGAGAGGACAAAAACAGAACCGCAGGGACAGACAGCCAGGACGGTGTGCAGTCGGAAGCATCTGGCGGTCTCTTCTCCCTCTGGGTGGCGCCTCCCTCTGGTCTGATGTGGGGAGTTTCTGTGCCAGCTCAGCTCTTCTCGGGCTTGCTCACTTCATCTGAACAGAACTCCCTTCCCAAGAGAAGGACAATATCCTTTTCAGAAAGTGACTTTGCCCAGGGCAAATGACCACCACCAGGAGACCCATGTGGCCCCTGCTGGGAGTGTGGCGACCCCAGCGCCCCAGGACCACGGCCCCCAGTCCCAGGGCCCGTGGCCTTGGTCCAGTTCTGCACACCTTGGACTTTGGGGCGTTCAGGGACATGGCCAGGTGCCGCTTCAGCCCTGTCCAATGCCCAGGGCCTGGTGTGTGGAGGGACATGGGAGCTCACCCGCCCAGGATCCGGGATCAGCTGCATGGGCAGGGGCTCAGGTGCCTTGCCTCCCCCCACTGTGTCCTCAAGGAGGAGGAAGAAGGGGAGACAGCCTTACAGTGTGGCCACTGAGAGTGCTCCCGTCCTGCCCCCCAGTGTGGCCGCTGAGAGTGCTCCCCGTCCTGCCCCCCAGTGTGGCCACTGAGAGTGCTCCCCGTCCTGCCCCGCAGAGTGGCCACTGAGAGTGCTCCCCGTCCTGCCCCCCAGTGTGGCCACTGAGAGTGCTCCCGTCCTGCCCCGCAGCAGCTTCTCCTTCCCGTTGTCCCTCCCCAGTTAGAGCTTCGTTCAGTGGTCAGGCTGCATCCAGTCATTTGCGTAGCCCTTCGGTGTCACACAGTTCTTTTCTAGACATTGAGGTTCAACAGTGAGCACACAAAATAAGTGCGGATGGAGGGACAGAGCTGACCGTGGTCGTGGGTATGGGTGTGTTGGGGAGAAACGCACACGACCAAGTGAACACACGCAGGGCGGAGCCGTCCTCCAGATGGGGGGCATGCAGGAAGACCTCACCTGGAACGAGCGTGGGTGTCCAGGGTGGCGGGATGGCCAGTGCAGCTAAAGCCAGGCTGAGGTGGGCATTAGGAGGTGGAGCTAGAGTCAGCCGGGTCGGATAGGCAGGATGGGGCCCTCAGAGATGCTCCCGTCCTAACCCGGGGAGCCCGGGACTGCGTTGCTTCCCAGGCGAAAGGGGCTTTGCAGACGGGCCCAAGTTACGGACCTGGAGATGGAGGCTCCTGGGTTCTGCAGGTGCCCCCAGTGTGATCAGAAGGGGCTTTATGAGAGGAAGTCAGGAGGGTCAGACAGAGAGGACGGAAGGACTAAAGCGGAGGCCAGAGCAGGCAGGGGAGGCTACGCCGCTGGCTCGCAGCAGGAGGAGGAGCTGAGGGGACGGGCGGCTGGACAAGTGGTGAGGAGGCGGCTTCTGCTCGAGAAGACAGCCCAGGCCCGTGCTGGACGCCGAGCTCCCAAGGCTGTAGCAGGGCAGGCGCGTTGTTACCTTTAGCCACAGTCTGTGGTTTGGGACAGAGCAACAGGACCAAGCAGGCGCCAAGTCACGCAGACCCTCAAAGAGCCCGTGTCCAGCAAGGGCTGTGAGGGTCTTGGACTCCATCCTGAGTGCGAGTCACAGTCCTGAGCAAGGCTGAGCCAGTGCCCAGTCTGCGATCGCAGCGGCCTGTTGGCCCTTGGGTGGAAGAGCAGGAGCTGAGGGATGGAGACCAGCTGGGAGGAAGTCTGGGTAGGGTGGCGAGGGAGACAGGGAAGCTTCCAGTGCGGACACTGCCAGACAACAAGACCCACTGACGACCTGGACGGGAGGAGGGCGTGGCAGGGTGGCAGTGCAGCCAGTTCCTGGAGCAGCCGTCTGCGCGACCCATGGGTGACCATGCCACTGCCAGTACCTGGAGGACTGCCCAGGGGAGGGGGCGTTGATTGGTGTTTGTGTAGTTTTTGTTCCTATTTTCAGAGAGGGGGGGTGAGGAATCACCCAGATGCGAGTTTGAGGTGGTCATGAGATGCCCATATGGAGAGTGTGCATAGCAAACAGCTTTACATTCAAGCGTAGAATTCAGGGAAGAGGCTGGACTGGAGAATAAGTATAAACACCACCAACACAGAACCAGGTAGGAGACCCTAAACAGAGATAAAGGGAGGGACAGTGGGGGACAGGACAGGGACAGCAGCCAGCAGAGGAGCCCGGGCTGTCTCTGGACTGGGAGGGCAGCCCGAGACATGCATCCCAGCCAGCAGAGCACAGTGCTCTGCATAATAATGGTGAAGAGATTCTCTTCCTCCTGAGCCAGAACACAAACTGGTAGGGGAAATGGCATCGACCCTGGGAGAACGCTGGAGAATGGACAGTGAGCATGCGGAATCCGCACCGTCAGGCTCCTTTCCTTCCCAGCCTCACCTTGGGCTGATGAGCTCAATTTAAGGACCAGACTAATCAACCTTGAGCCGTTGTTGGAAAATGAAAATCTCCAACCTCTGCTTTTCACGGTTTGGCTCACAGTATGTGCCCAGAGCACAGAAGAAAATGGGTTCTGTTCCAGGGTAGCTATTAATTCACTCAAATGCAATGTAGCATAAGCTTCCTCACCATAGTGGCAAGAATCTCGATGTTGGAGGAGCTCCTCGTACCCTAGGGAAAGGTGAGCCCCAGAGTGGTACCTGGAGCTGGGGAACGGCCCTCCTGACTCTTGTGCAGAGGTGGCCCTAGTTCCAGGATGTGCCCTTAGATGCAGGGTGCTGCTGGTAAGGCTCCTGTCTGCCATCTCTTGGACCCTGCTGCTCCTGAGAGTACCCTTTCCGTCTGGTCTCTGCACCTGGGAAAGGCTGGCCAGCCCAGTGGCTATCCTGCCCTCAGCCTTCCTGGGGCAGTAGCTGTGAGGGAGCAGATGACTGAGACGCATGAGCCCTGCCCTTCTCAGCCTCTGCAAGCAAGGGAAACCCACACAGAGGCCATTTCTGCCTTCCGCTCTTAGCAAGTCTCTCCCCTCCCCTAAACAAGCCTTGGCCTCGCACACAAAATCTTCAGGGGGATTGTGGGTGGGGTAATTTATATTCCTCCTGAGCCAGAACACAAGCTGGTAGGGGAAATGGAATCAACCCTGGGAAAACGCTGTAGAATGCGGAATTTTCACCGCGTCAGGTTATCCATGGGGTGCCAGACCCTTCTCTTTAGGATGCTGAAACTCTCCAGCTGACTGTGACTAGACGTGGTGTCCACTACTGTGAGCACAGAGATAGCTTTCTTCTAACGAGGAGGAAAACATCTCGATTGCAATTCATTTAAATATTCTATGATATAATTCTTAAATTGAACAAGTATATTCTTGACATAAAACAAGTCTGTCTTTGTCTCCCAGCGCCCCCTAATTTTGTTCTTCCCCTGCCAGCAGATAAGACGTGGGCAGATTCTTCAGGATGATCTGCGCTGTGGCCACTTGACATGTGTTAGGACCAAAAGTGCAGATTCGGTGGACAAGACTGTCCCCCGGCGTCCACCCTGCCCCGTTGTGGAGGCCTTGGTTGACTGTCTTTGCTTTCCTGGCCCTCCTGCAGCCCCACACCAGGGGTTTCCACATCCTCAGGACTGGGGCTGGGCTGAAGGAGGACGGGGTCATTCCTACTGATGATTGGTGCTGATTTGGCACCTCAGGCCTCTGGTCTTGGGAGGTGGTTAAAGCCTCCTTTCCTGAAAAGGTGTTTCATGTTTTCAAGGATGCTCCCCACTCGCTATCACGCAGGACAGGATGCTCCCCACTCGCCGTCACGCAAGACCTCTTGCCTGCCATTCCCACTTCATGTCAAATCCACCTCATTCCAATCACGCCCCTCTTCTCTGCCTCCAGGGATTTGGTGGCACCTGAACTTCTCAGCACTGGAGTCTGCAGTCCCTTCTCAGTGATCCCCTGGACAGCCTCATCCCAGGTGTCCTGTCAGGCCCGTTGATCATGGAAGCTCCTCTTGTCCCCATGAGGACCATGTGTCCAGCTTCCCCAGGATAAGCTATGTGTCTCTTGTCTCAGCAGAACCCCTTAGTGCCCCACAGTGCCCTGCTTGTGGAGAAAGATGACGAGGTCACCCACCATCTCTTCCACGGCTGTGGGGTGAAGAGGGGCCAACATGACCACCTCTACCATGAGAGCACTTGGAAAGGGGCCTTTTAGGGCCCCGCGTTCTTCTCTGTGAACACCTCCTGGTGCAGTCTCTAGGATGGGAGCCACATGGGGGTGGGGGTAATTTTATTTGCTGCCTAGATCAGCACTCAAGTGTAGTGGTCACTAAACACAGGAGTCCCTTCTTAACTGCAGGGGATGCTGTCCAAGACACTTTGGGGATTTCTGCAACCAGTGTTAGTTCAAGTTCAGAACCATACACATGTACTATGTTTCTTGCTTGCTAAGTCAAGAACTCTCATCTTTTTACTTGAAGGAAGCACTTTACAGCTTCTCTTTGACATATCCAAATTGTCAGCATCACCAACCTTCTGCTGTGAGGTCATTCTTAAGTGAAGTTAGGGTTACTTGAACGCAAGCACTGTGGTAAAGCCACGGTTGTTCTGATAACCAAGACAGATACTAAGTAACTAACAGGTGGATAACATATACAGCCTGGATACACTGGACAAAGGGATGATTCACATCCCAGACAGAATGAGTAGCAGAGAGTGAGATTTCATCACACCACTCAGAATAGCTCACAATTTAAAACTTTTGAATTGTTTCTGAAACTTTTCTTTTGATATTTTTGGGCCATGATTGACCTCAGGTAAACAAAACCATGGAAATCAAAACCAAGGATGAAGGGAGACATTGTATTTATTTGTGGAATGAAAGATAAAAGGGAGTGCCTGGGATCTCACTTAGGAATGTAGTTTCTAGTATCTTCGGGCCTCAGTGCAAACTCTGTTTCAATGTACCAATAATCATGGGCACGTGTTATTCTGCATAAGAGCATAACTGTGGTCACGTTATCCAGACTGGGGATTTTCCGGTGCTGTTTTTCTCCTTTTTTGTCTGGCTAAGCTCCTGGCTCCCTCGATCCACATTAAGCACGTATACGCACACATGTGCTCACAGAGAGTACTGCATGTTCTTTGAGACCACGTCATACAAACTTGTATCATCCTTTCTTGTGGCTTGTTGGTGTGTTGGCGTCATTGTGACGTCTGCACGTACCACAGCATGGCGTGGTGGATCTCACCCCCAGC
Organism: Xerus rutilus; assembly: GCA_028644305.1. NCBI lineage: Eukaryota > Metazoa > Chordata > Mammalia > Rodentia > Sciuridae > Xerus > Xerus rutilus. Next base: position 988,829 of record CM053415.1, read on the forward strand.
ACCTCCGTCCCCCTGGTCCCCTTCTTCTACTGGTCTGCCTTCCATTATTTTTTTCAATTAGTGAGTTTCAATCATGTGTAACGGTGGGATTCACTGTGGTACCTTCGTACGCGGACGTAGCGCAGTTCGGTCCCCTGCGTCCCCCGGCTCTTCCCATGTCCTGCCCCTTGGGTCCCTCTCTGTCCCCTTCCTCTGCCCCTTGGTCTCCCTCCTATCACTATCTCTTCCTCAGTCACACCTCAGGGACATCCCTTGTCTTTTATTTATTTGCACTGTGGTGAGCTTCAGGAGGAACGTGTTAGAAAAGCCAATTCACGGCCCCACTCCAGGCCATGCCCAGGGACTCCGGGCCCCACCTGAGTAGTGACGTGAGCACCACTGCGACTGCTGGACACTGGACACTGAAGCACTCGCCCTGATTTCTGCTTTGTTTCGGGCTGCCGGGTCTATTCTTAGGCATCTGTTCTTTCAAATGAACATTAAGGAAGTTTCATCCAATTAACAAACCTGTGCTTTCACTGGGAAATGGCAGTATTAGCATTGGGATGATTGGCAGCCGTCTGACCTTAAGTGTTTTGTCTGAGAAGATGAACTGTCTTTTCATTTCACCACCAATTAGATTTTATTATCGTTGTCTTTCATAAGGGTCCTCTGGCTTTCTTGTCAGATTGATTCATGATTTATGGTTTGAGATCATTACAGTAAGTACTTTTCTTGTTCTGTTTCTAGGTTTTTATTTCTGTAGTACAGACAAAGCCGTAAAATCAACTAAATAAATACAAAGATGTTTATCTTCTATTTTGTTGCTTTATTAAATTCTTTTTTTATTCAATTGGTTTGAGCTAAAAATTATAAACCACTTGATTTATAATTAAATATTAATTATTTAATTATATTTATTAAATTAAATTTATATATTTAATTATATATTATATATTATATATAATTATTTAATTATATATTATTAATCATTTAATTATATATATAATTATTTAATTTTTAATTAAATAATTAAACAATGTGGCAAAGAATAAGACATCTTCTTGGTTTATCTTATAGTTTAAATGTTCAATTTTATGTATTTAAATATAATTTTATTTATTTATTGTGTTTACACTTTTTGTTTTGCTGCATTTATTAGAACCTGTGAACAATGCTGAAAAAAATAATAGCAAAAGCAAATTCACCCGTCTACCTCCTGATTCAGTTTGAAATAACTTTACAGTTTCAACATTGAGAATAACATTTCCTACTGTGCTTTGATGATCTTTACACCTAAGTGGCTTCCTTCCAGCTACTTTTAACTAAGTCTTTGTATTGAGAAGGGTGTTTTAGTCAGGTTTTCATCACTGTGACCAAAAGACCTGACAAGAACAACTTAGAGGAGGAGAAGTTTATTTGGCTCGTGGTTTCAGAGGTTCAGTCCAAGGTCGGCTGACTCCCTTTCTCTGGGCTCAAGGTGAGAAAACATCATGGCAGAAGGGTGTGCTGTGGGGAGGCAGTCAGCTCACGGCCCTGGGAAGCAGAGAGAGAGCTCCGCTCACCAGAGACAACCCCAGAGACACACCCCAGTGACCTACTTCCTCCAGCCTCATCCTACCTGTCCACAGTTACTGCCCAGTAAATCCATTCAAGTGGATTAATCCATTGATTGGGTTATAGCTCTGATAGTTTAATCGTTCCACCTCTGACCATTGCATTTTCTCACACGTGGCTTTTGGGGGATACCTCGCATCTAAACCACAACAAATAGAATGTTGATTTTTATCAGATGGCTCTTGAGCGCATATTGATATGTTCATTATTTCTCCCCTTTACTGTGTGGTTCTCATTCCATAGCAAGAACGAAACAAATTCCTATCTCAATCAATTTTCCCATCTCATCAGTCTCATCAGTCAGTCAGGATTCTAAGTGTTTGCTTGGGTGAGTTATCTGGAGACCGGGGCCAAGATGTCTGAGGAGCTAAAACACAAAGGCACACACAGCTAATCCCTGGAGCTGTTTCATGTTTGACCAACAAAACTACAAATAAGAAGTAATGTGGCCCACGAGGGTGTGGCGGCCAGCCTAGGATTCCACGTCAGGGCCGTCTGGGTCCAGGGGATGGACGACTTTGGGCAATAAACCCAGCTGACCTTTGTTGAATGACTGTGCTTCTCCGAACAGCCTGGTGGATTCACCTGGGTTGCCGGCTCCCCTCTCGGAACCACATTCTCCCCTTAGGAAACAGGTGACTGCATTACCTCATGTTGCTGAAACAGGCATGGAAGGGAGTTAAAAACCACACAGTCTCTGATCTTGCAGGTGAATGTTTTCTTCATGAAAGGACTCTTTCCTTTCCCTCCCCAGTTGTCCACACATAACCCGCAATGAAGGAGAAGCCATGATTTGTATGTTGCTCAGACAAGAACCTCAAACCTCTCACCTGCCGAGCAGGTTCCCATGGAGGGAGAGGGCATTTCCCTGGACTTCTGGCCTTGAGCCTGTGCTTACAGTGGGGCACATCTTTGCATCTGACCATTGTCCTTGACCATTGTCCCTGACAGTGTGGCCTGAGCATCAAATAGCAGAAGTGCCAGGAGACCCCCCTTTCCCCGTGGAGTCTCCCAGGGACAGAGACGGAGCTGCTGGAGTGAGTGCCATTGGAACCTGCCTGTGGTCCCTTCACCTACCGCTTTCTCAGCATAGATGGGGGGGGGGGGTGCATTGCTGAAGGCTCTCTATAGGCACGAGTCTGGTGGTAGTAGCTCCCTGGGTGCCGAGCAGAGGTATGCACATCTTTCTTCCTGGTTCAGGGTCCAGAGTTTGGCCTCTTCTGTGACCTCCCAGTGCAGATGTATTTGAGATCCATGACCTGTGACCCCAGCCGGCGATTCCCGCTCCAGCACACCACAGACAGCACCCTTCGGCTGGCCTTCTGCCCCAGCCCTGGCCACACAGGAGTTGACTGTTCTGCACCACAGGGCCTTGCTCGATGGCACCTCCTGCCTGGGAATCTAGGTCTCAGGAGAAGCCATTCTTGGGGCCCCGGGGCAGACTGTGATGTGGCACTTGACTGGGGTGGTTTGTCCCAGCCTGGGCTAGACTCCAGACTCCCACAGGGCTCCCCCCATGGGCCCCTCTGTGACACAGCTGCACGGCAGGTCCCGCCGCCCCAGTGCACACAGGTCTCCTGACCTCATGCAAAGCTTGCTTGATGGGGCGCCTGCATCCCCACTCTGAACCGCTCTGTCCTTGGACTTTCCACGGTGCCCTTATTTCCCCTCCATCAGCCTGTTGGTGCCCAAAGTCTCAGAAATCACAGCCGAAGCAAACACTTGCCCAGATCTGCTCTTGCCAACACCGGCCCTGGGGAGTCGCGGAGAACAGGCCACTGCTGTCTTGTGCTCTGTGTTGGGGTATCGGCCAGCCAGACTCGGACACCTCGTGCAGCCAGGAGATCCTTTATTCAGGGAATGGGCGCCCGGGCAAAGGAAGGAGGAAAAAGGGGGGGCAGAAAGGACGTGAGGCAGGGAATTTGTAGAGCCCACTACAAACCACATGGCGAGCTTTGGATTGGTCAGTTCAAAACTGGCGATAGATATGGGGGGGGGTGATCTTCTTTGATGTGGCCCGGAAAGGTAACCTGAGAGGCCAGGCTTTGTTCTCCCAGGTGGAATATTCAGGAGAGGAACTGCCTTAGGCTTTTGGAGAAGGAATGTGAAAATTAAATAACAAAAGGGCTGCTTTTTACCTTACAATTGCTATAAAACAATTTATACACAGAAGAGTAACATTGAAATCGCCAGGAAACAATGCATTCTGGGACTAAGTTAGGATACAAGAGCATTATATGGAGCTTAGAACACGTTCTGGAAATGTTTAAACTAAAAACAAACTTTGGCTCTTAAAATGATGAATTGTTTGTTGAGCATCTATTATGTGTTCCTCTGGAAAAAGCATCTATTAAAAATTGCATGGTATGTATTTAAAATGAGCATCCCATTAGGCCTCAGGGTCAAAATGTTAAAGGCCAGGGTTCGGACCAGTCCCTCATGGATGTCATAGTCAGGAAGTTCATACTCACAGGCGACCAACCTCTGAGCAAACTTGTAGAGGGTTCAGTAAACCCCAGACATACCTTCCACAATGGTAGCCCCAGCCACATGGCTCAGCTGAATTTAGATGAATGAGAATTAGTGACACTAGAAGTCAGCTCTTCCTGTAGGCCAGCCATGCCCAAGTGTTGGTCAGTGTGTGCAGCTGGGCCGCCAGGCTGGGCATCACAGAACCCATAAGTCCTCACAGAGAGCTGCGTTGGACTGAATTCGTTGGGACGGTGGACGATGGGACACACCAGGGTGGAGGGCAGAGCAGAGCAGGGAGACGGGCCATGCTGCCACCGGGGGAGCTGTCACCAAAACCTCGCCAAGAACTGCCCGAGGAGGTGGCATTTGGTCGGAAATCAGAAGGAAGAGCCCTGGAAAGATGGAGAGCAATGCTTTGAGAAGCAGGCACGGGTGTGGCCCAGTCCCAGCAAGGAGTCCCAGGTGGAGTGGGAGGAGGTGCAGGAGGTGCCCTGGAGACCTGAGAAGGGCCTCACTGAGGTCCACTCAGTGAGGACCTGCCTGCCGTGGGGAGGACTTCTGCTCCTGCTCAGAGTTGGGGAGAAGCCGCTAGGGGATCTGGCAGAGTGATAGCCACATGATTGGCGCATGTCTTAATAGGATTTCCAGCTATTGGGTGGCTCGGGGGCTGAGAGCCAGGCTGAGGGTCAGTTAGAAGATCTTCAGCAACAGTCCAAGTCGGAGCTGAAGGTGACCGACCCGCCTGGCTGCACGGGGTGGAGGCAGGCTCAGATCCCTGTGTGCTTGAAAGAACAGACGAGAGGAGTTGTTGGACATCAGGTGTAGGAGAGGAGAGCCAGGACTGAGCCAAGCTCAGGAAGGACTTGGGACTGAGCACCTGGAAGGCTGGACTCGCCATCACTCAGATGGACATAACCATCAAGCAAAATGGAGTGAGAAACGTCAGAAGTCCCGTGTAGGGTGGGCCGACATGCCAAAGTGGACAAGTGAGGAGACCAGGAGGTCAGAGTCTGGAGCTGAGGGGAAATGTCCAGGCTGGAGCTGCCTCTGCCCTGAGGCTGGGCGGGAGGGCTCAGCGAGTGGGGCTGGATTGAGGAGAAAGTCCTCCAGCGCCACCTGGGCCCCTGAACAGCACGAGAGCTGAACAGAGGACAGGTGCCAGCTAGGGAGGCGGCAAGAGGAGACCCAGGAGGGCCGTGTCCTCAGAGTGAAGATGGCGGGACTTCAGGGTGTCAGAGCTGCCGAAGGTCCTCTCAGCAAACGCCCGATCCACAGGAAGGAGCGTGCCCGTCGCCCGGGCACAGTGACCGGTAGTGCCCTTCCCTGCGCGGCACCCACAGGGAGCTCTGACACGGGTCACCACTGACAGGGCAGGCGAGAAGTCGACCACTGGACCTGGCCATGTGGAGGCCACTGGTGACCCCAGCGAGAGTGCTGGGACTTCAGGGACAGTGAGCACAGGAGCGTCTGGGAAGGGGAGACAGGAAGAGGGTGGCCGCTGGAAGACAGATGGGGTGGAGACAGGGTTAGTTTCTGTTTTTGTTCTTGTAACAGGAGAAAAATGATAGCTCATTGGTAGCTGAGGGAGGTACAGGGGAGAGGCTAGGGGAGGGGGGCAGGGCTGCAGGGCGCAGGCCAGGGGGCACGGCTGGGGACGGAGGGCCGCGCCCAGTCCACCAGGCGCTGTAGCCACACAGCCAGTGCGGCTGCTTCCTGGAGAAGAGGGGTCGTTGGCCTGTGTTTGGGAGTCTGGAAGCCCAAGACGGGCCTGGTGGAGACAGGAGGGCGCAGGGCATGGTGGCAGCGATCTGTGAGCCGGGAGATGGCACGGCAAGGCCGGCAGCCAGAGCGCAGAGAGACCGCGGCTGCTCTTGGCATTGCTCACCGGCCGGCATTCAGCCCTCCTGAGAGCCCCCTCTGAAAGGTCCCACCACCTCCCAGGAGGCCACACTGGGGACCAGCGCGCTAGCTCTGGAGCACCAGGCAGAGCCACATTGGAGCCCTGCAGGGCGCTGGCCAGGAGCAGGTGGCGGGGTCCTCGTCCCCCCACTGTGGGCTCTAGTAGAGAGGAAGCTCCGCGAGCTGAAGGCAGGCAGGGTGGCCGTCCAGCCAAGGAGGAGGCGTCTGCGTGGCCTGGGTGGAGGGCCTAAGCTCTTACTCACCAAGTGTGGCCCTCTGGATGGATGTCCTGCTGGGCTCACCAAATGCGCACCCGGGGCAGGACGGAGTGAGCGCGGGTGTCCATCCACACCGGACCCACAACTGTTGGGCAGATGTCCATGAGTGACCTGATCACCACCCTGCGAGGTCACCTTCCTTGGCGCTCTGTCCTGCCTTCCGCAGGTGCGTGGTCAGCGCCGGGGACTGACAGGAGGGAGACAGGGCACAGGTGTGCAGAGAACCTGGCCATCTGTCCGCGAGGAACGAGCTGCCCACCACACAGGAGCCAAGTGCAGACCCGGCCTGGGCCGCCCTCCACCACCGCGCAGCCCAGCCAGCTGCCCCTCGCTAGCTCAGAGGGTCAAGGGCAGATGCAGGAGGCCTCGCCCCGATGCCCTTCCTCCCGAGTACATGCCTAATCTTCTCGGTTGATTCCTTCTATGACTTAAAAATAGTTTGTTTTTTCCTAATTACAGAAGTTACAAAGATAGTGTAACAATTACGGAAAATATTGAAGATCAGGAAGGAGGGAAAAAATCCTACTCTCCAAAGACAGCCACTGTTGACTTTTTTTGTGTTTAGCCTTTTTTAAAAAAATTAATCTTGATGAATCATTTCAAACATTCAGATATTAAAAAATTAACAAAGACTCAGGTTAACAAATGAACACTTTGCTGTATTTGCTTTGGCAATTCTCTATATTCTTCCCTTTACTGTGACACATGCAGCTGTAGATATTCCACGTACAGTAGGAGCCTTCACATATGCATGTGTTGATATGCAGCTCATATAAGTCAGGCTAATCATCATTTCCGTCTCCTTGAGCATTTGTCATTTCTTTGTATTAGGAAACTTTGAAGTCTGCTATTTCTTTATAAAATATCTCTGTGAGCACTAGTCACCTGGCTGTGCCGTAGATCCTTAGAACTCATTCCTCCTCTCTGACTGCACTTTGGCACCTGCTTTTTTTTAAGATTTTAAAAATTTGTTCTAATTACTTACACGTGACAGAAGAAGGCACTTTGACACATCTTACATAAATGGAGTGTAGCTCCTCATTCTCTGGATGTGCGTGATGTAGAGTCACACCGGCCATGTGCTCATAGAGGCACACAGGGTGAGCACCTCTGATTCACTCTACTGAACTTCCTACCCTCGACCGCTCCCCTCCCTTTGCTCCATTCTGTCTGATCCAAAGTACCTCTATTTCCCACCCTGTGGTGAATTAGCATCCGCATATCAGAAAACATCCAGCCTTTGGTTTTTTGGGATTGGCTTATTTCACTTAGCATGATGTTCTCCAGCTCAGCCCATTTACTGGCAAATGCCATCATTTCATTCTTCTTTAAGGCTGAGTAATATTCCATTGTGTGTGTGTGTGTGTGTATATATATATATATATATATATATATATATATATATATATATATATATATATTGGCACCTGTTTTTTAATAGAAAACATTTTTTGATTCATTGTACACAAACAGAGCACAACTTTTCATTTCTCTGGTTGTACGTGATGTAGAGTCACACTGTATGTGCAGTCATACGTGTACCTAGGGCAATGATGTCTATCTCATTCCACCATCTTTCCTGCCCCCATGTCCCCTCCCCTTTGGCACCTGTTTTTCAAGAAGTAAACAATTATAGATCCAGGTGAGGCCCATGCCCGCTCCTCACTCTTCCTCTTCTCCCCAGAGGGGACACCTGCCCTTGGGCACATCCTATGGGGCACTGACCTCGGGTTTGGGCACCTGGCTGTGGCAGTGTGAGGAGCCTCAGGAGCTGGTGTGCAGACAGGGCCCAGCGTGGAGATGAAGCTCCACCTCCCCACCCCAGGCCTGCGCAGGCACAGCCACGGCCTCCCTGGCCTTTCTAGGGCCTCTTCCAGTTATGTTGTACGATTTCGTTTTCTCCTTCAAATAACTTAGGGTAATCCAAAGTGTGGGATTCAAAATTAAGTACTTCTTATGAGTATTCAAATATATGCAATAATTTGTAAGAATAAATCACTCCCCAGGTCAATTCACCCTCTCCTAGCTAATTTATATTAAAATAATATGGAGTACAATATTTTGAAGAAATAACCAAGGGAAAAATACACCCACATTAGAAACCAAGGCCAGAAGTTGACCACAGAGCAATATTGAAAAAGGCATTTTCTCAGGTCCTGGTGAACTCCCTGCTACACAGGTCTATTAATTCTAATTAATTTTGAGGACCCTTGGGGAGGATTCTGTTTCTCTCACTATAGGAGACAGGAAGACGCTCTCTGTCCCGCGCCCTGTTGTGGATGACCCTCACTGAGGTTGCCGGAGTGAATGTAGTTACTGCATCTGCTGGTCTTTCAGGAGGTCAGTAGAGCTGGCCCCTTGTTACCTCCTTTCTGGAGTTGGGGCGTGCCTTTCAGGGGGCACATCTATTCCTAGACCAAGCACCCTGACATGCTACCTTCTGATATTGATGGGGCTGGCCATTCCCCAACTTCCCATTTATTCTGATTCTGGGATGAAGATCTCAGCCAAAATACTTGAAAGCATAAATAAAGAGCAATCGATTTGAAAAAAAAATAAAATTAAACATAAAAAACTATAAATGAACCATGAAAAGAATGTCTATAATGTATAAAAAAGAAGTAAGCTACTTTTCGTATGTAAACAGTTCTCTTGAATCAATAAGAGCTGACTCACAGAACAGGTCCTCTACCTGTGCACTTGTGGGACTACCTTTGACATGACTGTAGGCTCTCATAGCCCTGGCATAGCTCTCCACAAATAAAACCAGCACTGAACCAACAAAAAATGGGAGCACCAGACAGAGAGCCCTGTCTTTTCCCCAACCCAGCAAACAGACTAAAATCCACGCGTGTCCAGTTCTAGTAGGCTCAAGTGCCTTTGTGCTCCCAAGGATACTTTAATGTGTTTCTTAGTGCTCTGCTGTGGTCAATGAGCTCTCCCCTGCCCCTTGTATTTTCTAACAGACTCCTTCTGATGTGCCAGACAGTTACTGATTTTGTATATTTATTTTCATTTCAGATCTGACTCTATTAGTTCAAGTAGCAAGTGCCCTTAAATTTTCCAGCAGACAAATGACCTGCAGATAATGTAGTTCTTTTTCTTTTCTTCAAATAACAAACCTCCCCCCACTGTACATCTATACGATGTTGGTTTGAAATCCCAGAGAAGTATTAAATGTTTCAAAGTTGGAAAGCACCCTGCACCCCCCCCCCTTTTAAAAGCTGGACCATTTCTAGGCTGGAGCATCCGTGGGTGCTGGCTGTGGCTTCAGTTCTTGATCGTCGTGGTAAGGACTCTACTCATTTTATTATCAGCTTGCCCAAAGGTCTCAGACGCAAAACCGCATATATTGCATTTTATCAAATCTCTTTCTGGCATCCATTAATCATCCACACGACTTTTACCTGTGGCGTGTTAGTATTGCTCAACAGAAAATCAGTAGCAGAAAGGATCTGTACTATACACCACATGACTTGTGCACATACATTATATATACAATGTGTACATAATGTGCACTGTATAATACACATGCCGTGCAAAATGAGTAATTAAAATTTGCCTAGTATTAAACAATTTTCACATTCTTTGGGAGACTGCTATTAAAATAGTTTTTTTTTTAATTTTTTTTTAGTTGTAGATGGACGCAATATCTTTATTTTGTTTTTTATGTGGTGCTGAGGATCGAACCCAGTGCCTCACATATGCGAGGCAAGCGCTCTACCACTGAGCCACAACCCCAGCCCTTAAAATAGTTTTAAATTTCACTTTTGTTTTAATATTGGTAATTGTTTTTTTTTTGGGGGGGAGTACCAGGAATTGAACTCAGGGGGCACTTGGCCACTGAGCCACACCCCCAGCCCTATTCTGTGTTTTATATAGAGACAGGGTCTCACTGAGTTGCTTAGTGCCTCGCCATTGCTGAGGCTGGCTTTGAACTCAGGATCCTCCTGCCTCAGCCTCCTGAGCTGCTGGGATTACAAGTGTGCGCCACCCAGCTCGGCCTAATGTCCATTTGAAAGTGTGCGTGGGTCCTGAGGAATAGCTCAGTGAGTGTTCATAAACTCAGTGCCCCTGACTGCAACAGTACTCAGCTCGGGAATGGAGTAATGCCGGTATTCCGCCTTCTGCATGCCTGTCCTTGACTCCCTCCAGGGTCAGTCACTGTGACAACACCATGTTGCAATTAATAGTTGATTTCTGGGATTTTTCATTCAATGTTTTGGAAAAGCCCAGAAATAAACAATTCACAAGTTTTAAATTGCGTGTCGAATGCCATGATGTAATCTCACTGGGTCCCTCCTGGCACAAGCCATTCTGTTAGTCCAGTGTGTCCACGCCACAAGCAACGCCCGCTAGTCCTGGGCGCCTGTTCTGCATCACCAGGTCTGCTGTCCCAGTACCACGGTGCGGGGTTCAGCATGTTGCTCAGCAGCCACCCCAAAGCACAGCAGAAGCAACACTGGCTCCTTGGACTAGAGAAAAGCTGGATGGTGGCCCTTCACACCCAAGAGGAACCTTCTCCCTTAGGAAGGAAAGACCCGTGTGCTGCAGCTGCCGGGATCGGGAGTGCCGGGAGGAGTTTGGAGGGAGAGGCCGTTTCCCCATGATTTTTATCACAGCAGATTGTCCCCACTGTTCTCTTTACTGTTACTGCTCATCTCTGCTTTACAAGTGGAACTCGATCACGGGTCTGCGTGCAGGGAAACCCAGGCTATCGGATTCAGTACCGTCCACGATGCCAGGCATCCACGGGAGGTCTTGGAATGGGCCTCTCACAGGTGGCAGGGGGGACCGTACCCTGTTTTGTTAGCTCGGAGTCATCGCATCTGTGACCTGATCATGAGGTGATAGCCTGCACGCAAGGGAAGGGCATTGTGAGAGGGTGTGGGCATTGGGGTCATCTTTGAACTCAGATTTCTACCATTTTCATAAGGAAAGACCTTTATTTATCTCTTCTATTTGCAATGAGAAACTCTTTGAAGGGCTGTGATCACCAAAGGAGGGTCTTATTTAAACATTAATAGAACTAAGGTCAGGAGAGGATCTGTGGAGAAGACGGACTGGGTGTTGTGGGAAGTGAGGAGGCTGGACAGGTTCCTGAGATCAGAGAGGAGCTCACCGGGATGGGCCCAGGTTTGGATCCGTGTTCGGGCATCAGGGAGCGTCACAGCTGGATGGACGTGCCTGGGGCTGGGAGGCAAGGAGAGCCGGAACGCAGCTGGGGACTCTGCATCTGAACTGAGCGGAGGCTCCTGAGACATGTCGTGCCCGTGGGTGGATCCAGCAGGCGCTGGGTTGCTGTGGACGCTGCCATGGCTAACCTGATCTTCCTCGGTCTTACGGCAGGCCATGCACAGACTCCTGCCAGGATTTTGCCAGAAGTGACCATGTTGTTTTCAGTAGATCTTCTAGAGCCTTGAGCTGTTCATTTGGTTTTAAACACATTCTATTTTACTGAGTTCTTGTCATTAGAGAGGGTTTTCAGTTCTGTGTCCATTTGATTGACCTGGAGGACACCCAGCTCGCCTTTGACTTTCCACCCCATAGGTCTCATTGTGCTAAACCTGTGGAATCATAAGTAACCACAGGGCCTCACTTAGAAGAAACCCTGAGCAAAGTCTGATAATTCAGTCAAGAAAATGTACCTAACGAGGTAACCTTGTCAAGATTGCTCGAATCTTTCTAGCAGCCACAGATCTAGATTCCAGGTGGATTTGTCTATTTCAGCTTGAGATGCTCGGGCCCTAACCGGAGGTGGTGTCTCCAGCGTGAGCTACTCCTCCTAACTGCTCCAGGGAAAGCCAACCTCTGACACCAGGTAGCTTCACTGCTCCCGGGATTCAGGCTCAGGATCCCTGTCCAGCCCACAAGGGCCAGGAAAACGGCAGGTGGCCACAGGGTGGAGCAAGCCGGAGCTGGCCCTTGAGGAGTCACCTCGTTTCACACACCAGCAGCCCAGGGTGCAGCTCCCCATGGCCTGAATCTTCTTGTGTTGGATGGTCAAGGGTTTTTACCAGGGTCAACCAGCAGCCTGAGAACCTCTAAGGACACCTTCCTCGGGGGCGTTAGGGACCTAAAACTGTCCAACGCCAGGTCGAAGTGCAGGAGGCAGGAGCCCAGTCAGCCTGCTTGGATGTTATTCTTGAGCACAGGTTTGATAACCCACATGATTTTTCTGGAAGTGGGGCCCACAGGTGACTTTCCTCTAGGAGAGTCAACCGTACCCAACGGGGTTCGAAAGAGGCATTGTGAGGACGAGGGACGAGGACCGCGAGCGCCGACTCCCAGCTGTGGGCAGAGGGATGCACCTCTGCAGGGCTGAGTGGTGTCCTCCCTCTGCCTCCTCCGGTGCCCACCGCGTAGAAGTTCAGTGACGCTGGCAGTGCCGTGTGAGCGTGACGGGGCACGGACCTGTCGGCCTGTGTCCTGCAGAGTGGCGCCTGGGTCAGTGCCGGGTGCTCTGCATGCAGGCGTTAGAGAGGCCCGTGCTGACCGCTCCTCCCTCCTGGGTCCCTCTGTGTCTGAGACAGACGTGCCTCTCGACCCACATGGGATAGTGCCGTCACCTGTCAACGGGCTGATGGGGCATGGTCTCCTCTGTCACCACTGGGCAGAGTTCCCGTCGGCTCCTCCCTGCTGTGAAGGGCCTCAGCCTGAGTGAGAGGTGCCGTGGGGGCTCCGGTGTCACCCCAGGCACCCCCTGGGAACTGCTCTGCAGCCTCTGCCGAGCTCCTGTTTGCTAGCCTCCATGCTCAGCTGCCTCCCGGGCGGGATAGAGGCCAGCGTGGTGCTCGACCTTGGTGCCCAGCCGGGATGGACAGACCACAGTGGTTCCCTCCAGTGCTGGCTCACCCACAGGCGCGGGCAGGGCCTGTTGCAGGAGAGGTTTTCGCTTGGTTTCTGGTAGGTGACCTTCCCTCCCGCTGACACTTCAAGTCTGCCAGGAGAGGAGCCGGGTGGGCACACCGGGGAACACGAGGCAAGCTTGGAGGCTCAGAGCAACACGGTGGCGCGTCCAGAAGGAAACTGGGAGCCAGAAGTTGAAGGAGAAACTAGTTCCTCGCAGCCCTGGCCAAGGACAGCCCTCACACCCCCTTCCCAGGTCAACAGCAGAGCTGGGAGCCGCTCCCCAGGCGATGGCGGCGCTGACCTGGTGTCAGAAGGTCCAGTGAGGTTGGCGCTGGAGCAGAGGCGGTGCAGCTTTAAACCCTGGGACGCTTGCTCGCTTTGAATTGGAAAGATCTTTTATTTTTTTGATCACTGCCTGGGTTCTCATGGGCCAGGACCGGCCACTCTCTGACCTGCTTCCTCCCCGACAGGAACACAGAACGAACCTGGGGACATCATGAGCCCTCAGACCCTCTGGACCACGAGGGCGTCGCCGTTCTTACCCTGCCTGTTTCCATTTCTACTTGTTTGTGTTTTCATCAGATGTCTTGCTGAACTGTCCCTTGGCCATTGGCCCCTGCTCCAGCGGAAGGAGTAAATTAAACAGTTCACGCCAACACTAATGAAGGACTGCGCAGACCTCGCCTTGGGCCACCAGCCGCCACTTCCTCGCCTGAGTGAGGCCCTGGTGAGAGAGCAGGCGGGGAGGGAAGACGGGTGCAGAGACAGCCTGCGGGCCCGGGGAAGGAGCAGCCGGGCAGACCTCCAGCTTCAGCAGGATGGCTGCTGTGAAATGCCCGAGTGGCTGCAGCGGCTGTCCACCAGCAGGGGAGGCCACAGCCACACCAGCACTTCCAGCCCCTGCGTGTAGGTCTCCAACTCGCAGGCCGGATGCCCCTTGCACACGCATCTTTCTCCTTCTCTGTGCGGGGCGCTTCGGCTCTGAGCACGTGGCGTCTGCTTCTATGGTGCTGGACCAGGAGGACACACGACACTTGCGTCACCAGGAGTCTCCTGCACTGCAGCGTAGAAGAGTCCAGAGTACGGGGACCCTGACTTCCATCCAGCTCTTCCCTGCACAAGAGATTATGTGACCGATCTGCTTCGTACAGATTAGGAACAACTGGAACAGACACCCGTGACCTGAATCTCTCTTGAATTCATGTCTTTTTTTTAAAGACCAGTCCACTGGAGCAACGCGGATTCCTCACTGGAGCCTCAACGGGCGGACACTTTACACCATATGCACACACCTGGCTGAAGCAATAGCATCACTATAGTTATTAAGGTATATTTTGGGGGGAAACAAAATATAAAATGCAGAACAGTGGAAAATAAAGCAGAGTGCACAGTCTGATCTGACTTTTCCAGAGTTCTTACCTCTATATCTGTGTGTGCCCCACCCCCACACCACTTTTTAAAATCTTTGAATTTAATGTCTTTGAATCCAAAATTTAACATTGGTTGCAAAGGGGTCTTTGGAGCAAAGAGCAAAATCAAACCCACAGAAAGGCCTGCATTAAATGCATCAGAATGCTCAACACCAGCTCCGGAAGTAACTCTGGCAATTTAAGATGAAGAGCCGGGTGGCTCCTGGTGCTGGTGGGAAGTCTGGTGGGTCAGGTGTGGGTGGGTGAGGGGAGGTTAGTGAGGTTGGGCAGCTGCGCTGTGGTCCAGTCCCACACCATGTCACCACTCCTGGGAGGCCTGGTGCTGCCCTGGGGGTGAGTCCTACTCAGCGCCTGCTGCTATCCACAGAACCTCCAGAAGGGTCTCTCTGCACCTCAGCTAAGACTGGAAGTATCAGGGGCATGGAGATTGGCCAAGCCCAGGCCACATGCCCGAACCCCAGTCACATGGGAGGCTGGTGACATTTGTGGCCTTTGGGACTGAGTCGAGATGGGCTACGCCTCCCAAGACCCCTAAGGCCAGGGCTTCCCCAAGAAGTGTCCCCTCAGCAACTCAGCCGTACCAACAGGGTTCCCTGGAGCACCTCCTGAAACACAGGGTCCTGACTGCACCTCCTGAGGCCTGCTGGGGTGCACTGTGGTCAGCACACAGGCAGAGCTGCCGGCCCAGAGGCCCCTCTCCGAGAGCTGGACTCGTGGTTTCCTGGCAGTTCCTGTGGCATGTATGGCTGTGGACGTGAAACCACTCATTCACATTCAGCATGAAGGATGCTCCAGGTCACCTCCAGCCTCCAGCAGGACAGCACTCGGCTCTCCATGGCATGTACCTCTATCCCAACAGCATCAGCCTGGCACTGAGCTGCATCCTCATCTCGAGATGTGCTGAATGCCGAGGTTTGAGCCGTGTCCTTGTTAAACCAGAGATCCTTTTCTTTTGCTTAACTGAAGTATGTTCAGCTTCCCATTAGTTTTTCTTGAAAAAAGAGCCTGACGTTTATGACAGCTGTCTCCCCCGGTGACAGACTTTGCAGTGAATGCATCAGCCGTGTGGCTCCACCAAGTTGGGAAATTTCTGTGATCTTCCCAGAGAGCTGGGCAATGGAGACAGCACTTAATTCTATTGTCTAGTGTGAAACTGCCCATCTTCCTTGTTCAAAGGGTCTTTTCAATTGTATATCATAGTGTGCTTTTTCTTGTTCTTAATTATGAAAAAGATATTAAACAGGGAAAAGAACTAGGCTGTGCGGCAAACCCCAGCACAGCCGCCATGCAGAACCCATGCACGTCACTGGCTTGCGATGATGCCTCTGACTGTCCCCTTCCTCTTGAGATAGACAGCACACCACCGCGTGAGCGATGGCCCTGGTGTGTTTCTCTCGGTCCCTCACCCCACGCCTTCAGAGCAAACCACTGTTGTAAGTTTGGGGAGTTTTCTCCTAGCCCATATTTCCTAGAGACCTTTTCAAATGAAATATCAAGGACCCAAATTTAAGTTAGAATTCTACCATCTGTTTGATCCCTACCTCAAACCCTACACACACACAAAAATAAACTTAGGGTGATTCATTGACGCAAAAGGCAAGAACCACAAGGGGATCTAGAAGACAACAGAATGTTTTTATAAGCAGGACACAAGCAAAGGGTTCTTGAATAATCATGAACACAAAAAGGATTCATTGGTCTTCCTCAAAATTACAAATTCAGATGGACACAGAATTTCCCTTAGGAATACTTTCAAGAGATCTATGGTACATCATGGTGGTGCCCATGAATAACAATATATGTAACACATGAAAACTGATAAAAGGGTAGATTTTGAGTATTATTGTCACAAAAAAGAGGTAAAAGTATGTGAGGCAATGTACAGGTTAAAAGCTCGATTTAACCATTACACAATATATACCTACATCAAAACGTGTTGGACACCACAAATATGTGTAATTTTTATTTGTCAAATGAATGAATAAATTTTAAGAACAAGATGTACATGATCAAATTGGATTAAGAAAGGATTAGACTTAAGAAAAAAATTAAGCCTTCAGCTCTTTAATAGGAACTACGAAGGACACAAAAAAGCAAACCAGAGAAAACTGTTTTCAGTACGTCTCCCTAGGACAGACTTGTGTGTAGAATGTCTATTTTTAAAATTGTGCAACTCAACATTAGAATCGATAAAGACTGTGCACAGTGTGTATTTCACAAAATATCAAATGACTAATAAACACAAAGACTAATAAATACAAAGACGCACAACATCATGTATTTCAGAGAAATCCCAAACTAAAAGAGCCATGCATGAGTTACCCACTCCCCAAGGTCAAGATTGACGTCCTGAAGGGTGAGGGTAGCGAGATTCTCATGCACGCCAGGTAGGAGTGGAAAACGTTGGAATCACTTTGGAAAACTGGCGGCTTCTTCTAGTGCTAAGGAGGCCCTTGCCTGCAACCCAAGCCCTTCTCGTATTTTACCAGGAGAAACTAAAGGTCATGTCCGCAGCTGTCATGCATGAATAAAAACATAAAAAGTACGTCCAAAAAAGATGTGCTCAGGCAGGCTTGTGGAGTGCTTGATCATAATGGCTACAAACTAGAGACAGCCCGTGGTCAGTCCTCGCAAGATGGGTAAGGACAGCGGTGCTGAGTGCGTGCAGAGCGTGGCTAGAGGACGGAGTGGGAGGCCCTCGCCACCTGTCCATGGCATGGACGGTCCTGGAGCCCTTCCATCTGCCCTGGAGGTCACACTTCCACGCAGCCCTCGAGTCAGCCCTCTTGCCCGGTCCCAGGCTTTGCCTCCAGGCTGGTGTTCTGCAGGGTCCCCAGGACCACAGCTTCCAGAGTCAGGCTGGGGCAGGTCCCCCAGGAGTGAGGCCTCCGGGTGCCCGTGGTCCTCTGGCTTCGCCTGCCATCCGCCCACTGAAGAGCACTTAGTTCTCTGGCCTGAGTGCTCCTCTGCGTCAGCTGCGGGAAGCAGAATCCCCCACATTCCTTAGTTATGGCGCCAGGCCATCCCTAGGGACCTGTTCACCTCCTCCTCTCCTCTCCGGCCCCACTCTGCTCCGCCTCTGCCCCTACGGGCTGTCATCTGGAGGTCTTGAATGTGCATCTGATTGCACAAAGGTTGCGTTTTTGTTTTGAGTGCATGCAATTTCAATGTGCAGACGCCGTCTTACATTGTTACTTAATTCATTTATCAAATGCCTGCTAAGTGCCCACCTGTGCCAAGCATAGTTCCAAGACAGAGGAATCAAGCAGGGAACACAATCTGCAAAGGGTGTTTCTTTCTGTGGGCTTTATTCACTGACCTACAGTCTTAGCAATGGGCAGGGTGACCTGGCATGTGCCTCGTGGCTGCCACCTGCCTGCCACCCTGGGACTCTCCAGAGATCACTAACCACTGCGGTTCCATTAGTGCAAAAACTTCCTATGCATCATCTCAGAAAAAACACTGTGCACCCCCACCCCCCAGCTCCGTTAGGTCAGACAGTCTTTCCTGCCTGGTATCTTAGTGTCTTTATCGGTCACTTTCTTTTTAAATGCACACCCCTCTTTTATATTCTGGTGTTAATCTTTTGTTCACCATAAATGGTGTAAGCTTTTCTCCTGGTCTGTATCTTGTCTTTGAATGTTTATGGTGGTTTTCGCCACACAGAAGCCTTTTCTTTAGTCAAAGCGACTTCTTTCCTCTCTATTATCTTGCCTCTAGGTGTTTAAATGCAACCGTGTAAATATATATCCCACCTCATTTGCATCTAGCTGTTTTGGAGTTTTTAATGTGTGTTTAATTATCTGTAACTTATCTATATAAGTATTGTCAGGTAAGCGTGTAACTTTTTATGCTCCCCATAAATAGGCAATCGCTCCACCTGCACTGAATGCTCCATTCGCAGCCCCAGCGATGTGAGGTGCATGCTGAGTTTGGTGTGCACTTGGGTGTATGAAAGGACCTGGCTGTTGCATGGATCCAGACTCCGTTATTCTACTTAGGGACAGTGCCACACGTGTACCTAGGCCTCGATATCAGGTAGCACAAGTCTCTGCTCTTTGTTGTTGTTCTTTTTCTAATCTTGGATTTCCTGTCCTTTATTTTATTTTTTTGCAATGTATATTTTAGAACCACTTTAGCAATTCCATAAAATCCATGTTAGATCTTGTGCGGGCTCAGATTGAATTACTCATTTGTCTCATAATGGATTTACAATCAGCCCGCCACATCCTCGGGTTCCACATCCGTGGGTTCAAACAACTTTGGAACAAAAGTAGTGGGGAAAAAGATTCTAGAGAATTTCAAAAAGCAGGACCCGGGTTCGTGAGACGCTGAGCACCACCCGAGTGCCCTGGAGCCAAGCAGCCCCCCCAACCCCTGCAGCTTCAGGACGCTGGGCCTGCTCCGCATGCGGGGTGTGGACTGCTGACGTCGCGTCTTACTGTTGTGTCCTGCACTCAGGCCTGTGAAGGTGCGTCCACGGCTGCACTGAGCAGGGCAGGTGTCTTCTGGGCTGACAGGATTCTCTAGATGATACAGTCTAACAACTGTTTGCCGGGCATTTTCATTGGGTTAAGTAGAAATGACCCAGAGCCGGCTGAAGCGTCGGGAGGGTGTGCGTGGTTCTGGAGGAACACTCCGCCCTTTCACACAAGTGGCCTCAGCAGAACCTGGGCTGTGGACAAAACCAAGCCCCCGGAGCTGTACTGGCTTCCGGCTGGTCTGCAGCACTGGAGATTGGGCGGCTGGTTTAGACACACGGAGCCAGACCACGCTGAAGTGCCCACGTGCCTGGAGGGAGCTGGCCTGGGCCTCTCTGTCCCTGCTCACCCCCGGCCCCCGCAGGAGGAGCATCAGCCTAATGGGAAAGAGCGGCAGAGTCTGTGGGCACAGACGCCGGGTACAACGCACCTTCCACGGTGCTCAGCAGACGTGGCTCCTCTCTCCAGAGACAGGAGTCAGCGAGGTTGAGCAGTAAGAGGTCATGGAGCCCGGGAGGGGATGTCGTGTCTGGGGGACAGCCGCGATGCGTCCAGCATGAGAGGTCCTTGGGCCTCTGCCAATTGCTGCGCCGGGCGCTGCCCTTCCCGCATCCGTCTCCCGGGGCGGCCCTGATGTGGCCAGCTTTCCCTTCTCCCCTTCCTGCCGCCGAGCGCTCCTGTCACTCCGGCGCATGAAACGGTAATTCCCTCCCAGCGTCTTAAAAGCCTTAATTAGAGCTATTTTGCTCAATTCCCTAAGAACTCTGGAGTCTGATTCATTCCAAGTGAAAATGAGATATATTTTAGGAGTTATTCCAATTTAAGTGACTGCACCGTCTCCCGTTTGTTATTTACCTATTTATGGACATTTCAATGCCCGATACCAATTCCCTGCTGGGAAGCGGGTGTGTGTCCACAGGCTTTCCCCGGGTGGGTGGAGCAGGACCTCCGACCTGGTGACCTTGTGGGCAGCGTGTGTCTGGGTCCTCGTGAGGAAGGCAGGCAAGGCCACAGCTGAAGAGAGGAGGCCTGGCGAGGCCAGCTGTGGGGAGGGGTCTGCATGCCGGGATCCCCAGGAGCGAGGCTCGGGAACACAGCCCTGCACCCCGCAGAGCCGGGCCTCTGAACAGCTCATCCTGCTGCAGAGAGAAGGGAGAAGGACGGGGAGGAGGGACAAGAGTCCACAGCGTGCTCCCTGAGGGGCCCCGTGTCAGTGCCCAGCTGCCCCAGGTGTCCCAGCGGCCACACTCGGCCCTGGGCAGCACACCTTCCAGTTCCTCCCGCCCCACCCCTCCCCCTTGATCCCCACCAGTGGGTGGAGGACAGCCACCTGTGTGAGGAGGCCCAGCGTGAGGAGGACATGAACGCCCCGGGGCCTTAGCATTGTGCTGGTCTAACCTGCTGCGCGTCACAGTGGGCTGGGACCCACACTCCAGGCCTGGGAGAGCCCTGCGCTGCTCAAACCGTAACAGACCAACGTGGAAACTACCCACAGTTCCACGACACTCATTTTCAAATGAATAAAGTCCTAATTTTAAAAAATCACTCTTTCTTGTGATGGGTGCCTGGGTGTTGGTGCCCCCACCTTCTGTGTCTGTGAGTCAGGATGGTGGAAGACGTCAGGGACCACAGAAAAGAGGTACTTGATGAGGGGACCCTGCCCTGGCTCCTACTAACCCAGGGTGGAACCGCAGATCAGCCAGCCGAGTTTTTCGCCCACACTCCTTACATTGGGGGAGTCCAAACCCCAGCCTCACATCGCTCCCCTTATTAGTTACTGTGTAACAGAGAAAGAGTGAAACAGTAACCGCCCACCAGCCTGGAATTCTGGGTGTCTGGGATTTTGGGCAGTGTGACCGTCTAATGCAATTATGTTGCAATCTAAATGTAATTACCAGGAGGTAAGTGCCACGCGGGCAGTGCTGGGCGCGGGGAAGGACCGCAGGCTGTGGGAGGGTTACTTACAGAAGTGTTCACAGAATGGCCCCGGGTTCGAAGCCAGCAGAGCTCCGAGGGGCTCCATCGTTGACTTGACCTCTCCAAGTGCATGAATGTTGCCAAGTTCTCGGTAACAGGCGCGTCTGGCAGGCCCGGGAACCCACCAGCGGGGGCACAGAAGCTGATGGGCCGGTGCCTTTCCCTGGCTGGGTTCCAGGCTGCGCAGAGGGTCTCCTAACTGAGAACTGACTGTATGGATGTCTTGCCTTGTGCCGCCAACCCTGCCGCCCGCGCCCCAGACCAGCGGAGCCACAGGGGCCGGTTCCCAGCCGCTCTGACCCATCCTTGACTTTGTGAGATGAGTGTCATCGACCCCTCTCACCTTGGGAATGAACTCTGGGTGTCCGTGGACCCACCAAAATGTCAGCATCAGTGTCAGGGCTCAGGAAGGAACCCTGTGGGACTCAGTCAGCTGGCATGTTGGGGTAGTGTCCTGCTTGCTCCCCCCGCATGGCACCCTGGCAGCCCCAGTGAGGCAGCAGGGCGTGTCCTCAGTGTCTGAGTTCCATGGTCCAGCCGAGATGCTGTGGTGTCCAGGCAGGGGAGTCCTGTCCTGGGGTAGCTTGCCCAGGACGAATCCTGGCCATCAGGACAGAAGCAGGTGTGGGACGGGGTGTACCTGGCCACCCCAGCCTGCCCTGGGGGATCTGAGGCCAGCACCTCCGCTGATCACTCAGACTTGGGTTGGAATCTGGCCAGGATGGGCCGGGAGAGGTGTGGGTCTTGGACTTGGCCCTCAGTGACAGGCTGCCGCGTGAGCGGAGAAGAAGGTGCTGAGGGTCTCGGAGCCCCAGAGAGGGAGGAGAGCAGCAGGATGGGATGGGGCAGCGGAGCACCTGCTTTCTGCTGTCCTGTGGCTGCCCTTGTCCCCTGGGATCCCGAGAATCCCATCCTGCCCCTCATTGCTCCCGGGAGCTATATGGCACCCTCTCTACACAGCCTTACAAAACAGCCCGTTTTCTGCCCAGCTCAGTTGAAAGGAGTTCTGGTTTTCTGTAAATGCCCCCACGAGACAAGGAAGACCCAGGCTATCATGTCAAGACACATGTGTCCCTGATTTTCCTTCTTTCTGAAAAGGAATTCTTGTTTGATCTTATTTAAATATAGCCTGGATGGATGTGAGGGTCACCTCTGTGCCCACCATAACAGTGCATGAAAGCAGATTTCCTGCTTTTATTGCTGGCAGACGCTAGCTAACCAACCTGCTGTCTTCTCTACCAGACTGTTCCGAGAGCTTTGTCCTAGCACACATCCACCAGTGACCACGAGAGGTGGCATAGCTGTTGATGTGAAGAGCACCTGCTTCCTGGAACTGTTTTCCACAGGATAAAATTTGGGAGACACAACACATTACATACAGCCACTGGAGGCACCTGCATTAAAACCAGGAGCCAGACAAGCTTGCCTGCCACCACCAGATTTAGCATCCGTCAGTCCAAGTAAGCGAGAGGCCCGCCTCATGGCAATGAGGAAATCGGTACCTTCCCCTCGTTATCCCTCCGTTCCTGCCTTCTGATCTTTGTTAACGCAGGTGGGGTTCAGGTTCAGTTCATCAAGGGGGATCGTTGGGTTTCGTCCTCGGCCCCCTCCAGGAAGTGGCCTCCTGTTTGCAGTTTCTTCTCTGTCGTGCCGACAGCATTGCTTTCAAATCCCATCTTAGAGGGATGGATTCAGTTCTCAGATGAACCAGCTCTGCTGGCCAGCTTCCAGCCCGTTCTTGAGCTTTGGATTCTGGTTCTTCTCAGGGGTCTCTTGTTTGTGTCACATGATTCATTCTGGAAGCGTGGTGGGTTGTGCGCCCTCCGAGCTCCTGTGAGGCTGACTTCCATCCTGACATCACCGGGTGTCCAGCTCCCACAGAGGGCCCCTGCCCTGAGGCCCCAGTGTCTGCCCACCGTGCCCCTGGAAGGTGGTGGTGCCAGGAGCAAGTCCAGGAGGCCTTCCTTGCCCTGCGGCCAGCCAGGTTTCCGGCCTCGCTGTCCACTCAGGCCCTTGCTCTCCTGGCCTTGCGGACGCAGCAGTCAGCAGGGTGGGTCCCAGTGTGGACATCTCCTGACTCAGGTTCCCGCCTCACAGGAGCCTCGCAGAGTGGAGGTGCATGTCCTCAGGGAGGGTTTTCCTTTGGTCACAGCTTGTGCCCCACCTGTGTGTGGCTCTTCTTTGGAAACAGCAATCTCCACGCACCTCGGCCTGTGTTGTGCTGATCAACCTGCCTGTGTCTTTTTAGCCCAGACCCTCCGTCCGCGTGGCAGGTTGACAGATCTTGCCATGGCGTCACGGACTCCATTTACCAGCTACAAGCACGGCTCACTGCTGCTCTCGGTCGGCGCCGGCATCGCTGGACATTGGAACCATTATTTCCTACATGTTAATCAGCGTTCTGCCGATCAGCAACATATGTGTATGAATCCTGGGGGGCACAGAGCACAGAGCAGCTGCTGAGGCAGCTTACTTTCATTTCCTAGAAATGTCTTCGCACAGTACGTTTCCGTCCATCTCCCACGCGCTCAGGCCTCCCGCCGTTTTTAGCCTGGCGTCCCTTTCACAGCTGCCAAACTTGGCGCGTCCGTTCTTCCCATTCGCCGAGCTCTGCATAAAGGGGGATAAATAACGGAATAGCCTTTGCCACAGAATAGGACAAATCTGGGAGCCAGCGCTTCCCGAGAGCGCAGAGGGGGCCAGGAATAAGGCCGCTCTCTGCAGCTGCTCTCCAGGGGGAGCCCGTGGGGGCTGCTCTCCCCTCCTTGGCTATCTGTCGGACGGGACCTGCCCCCTGACCCACGTGGCCGTCCTCTGTGTACCGCTCCCGCCGCCCTTGCTCCTGCCCCTCAAGTTCCAAGAGTGTCAGTGTCACACAGTGGTGGCTCATGTGGGCCACCCCAAATCCAGCAACGCGTCCCAAGGGGCGTCACGCGGATGTTCCTGGATCTGCCTGTCGGTGGAGGCTGAGCTCAGCCAGGGCGTCCCTGCGGGGTCAGGTCAGGGCCAGACAGCGCCACACGTGCATTCTGGGCACAAGCAGCACAAACCCTGGAAGAGGGCCTCTTAGGAGGTGCCCCTGGTGCAGGAGGACGTGGCCGCCACCTCTGCTTACGCCAGCACTGCCCAGGCAAGTCACTGGCCTCACTCAACACCAGGGAGCAGGAAGCCAAATCAGAACACCCCATGGCCCCCAAATCTGATGACCCATGGTGGCAGAAGAGCTTCGGATGAGGCCTTGGTCCCTCTGTCGCTGCCCTGAGGCTGCCCTGAGGCTGCATGGTGGCCAGCAGGTGAGGGTGGGCTGTCACCCTGCTGCCCAGCCCCGAGACCCGCTCTCTCTCTTCTTCAAGTGCTTATGCGGGGCTGTTGACTTCACGGCCTCGGCTAGCTTGCTTTTATGATGTGTTTGTTTTCTTTACCTGATTAAAACGTCATGGGCAACAAATAAAGTTTAAGGAGAGGAGGCCGGGGTAGAATTGAATCCAACAAGAGCACCCCGCACAGCGTAGCTGCACCGGCTGAGCTCTGGGGCGGCGCCCGCGGTGCTTGTGATCCCTTTATGAAGAGAAGCATCTCCGGCCTCGCCCGAGCGTGCGGCCAGGTTCCTGACTGGGAAGTCCTGACACTTACCACAGGCCTTGCTGTGATCTGGTTCCTGAAGCGGGGTTGTGACTCTGGGCCACGGGTCTTCTTGATGATCTGGGAAGGGAAACAGGAGGCAGGACACACCCCAGGCTGCACTGGTGCCCCATCCCCAGGCGGAGGCCATATAGCTCAGCCTCACGCTGTGCCGGTGACCCGTGTCAGAGGCAGAAGGCAGGGGTCGCCTCCATGCCAAGCCTGTGGTCTGGCTCCTAGGACGGAGCCGTGACACCTGCCCGCCACCCACCCCTCGTGGCCCGATCACAGAGCCAGGGGCCAGGGCTTCCACCATCTGCACGGGATGGGGTCAGTAAACAGAGGGCCACAGAGGGACGCGGACTCCATCTGCTTGTGTCCTGGAAGGAGGAGGAGGTCGCTGAGCTGTGCGGGGTTTCCTGGGAGCCCAGACTGGGTGGAGGACATTCTGCCGTGGGGTTCTAAGACACGAACGGCCATTCAGTCTCACTGTTTGAGTCTCACAGCCAAGTACCTCACTGTCCAGCCTCGACAGTGGGTCAGGTACTGAGCAGCACGGGTGCCGCGGGAGGGGACGTGCCCCCGTCCCGCTGTGTCCCCCTCTTGCTCTCTCCGTTCTGCCCAGACCCGAGTGATGTTGGCCTTCTGATTCTCAGTCCTCTCTGGTTACCTCCTTCTTTGGTTATCATTGTGCTGACGACATTTTCCTGAACTTTCCATCATTTATCTCCTGATCATTACTGGGTTTCATACGAGATGACGGAAGTATGCGGAGGCTGCGTTTGGAGGTCTGAACTCCCTGGAGGAGGACAGATCGGCAGGTCGCTTTGCCCTGGAGACCTTGCTTCACAATAAACACCATATCTAGAAGGTGCGGGCTCCTCGTAGACACAACCAGCGCACGTCCAGCCCCGCGGGCTTGCTCGGCCTGAGCAGACTGCTTGTCCTCCTTTGGACTGGCGGTGGGTTCTGCCGGGAGGCCCTCTTCCTCCCTTCAACCCCCACTGGAAGTGGCTTCCTCCCTACCTGAAGGTGTTGGGTAAGAATTGCTTTTCCAAGGTCGTGGAGGTGGGAAAGGAGCTCTCCAGAATGAAGCAGGTAGCACAGTGACATCTGTCCTGCTGCTCTGCCGAGGGCAGCTGGAGGCTGTCGAGATGAGCCTGGCAGTGTAAGTGACATGCTCTAAATGAGACGCGCTGGCCGCGTCTCAGCACTGAGGAGCTTGAAGTCACTGCTGTCTGACAGAATTACGCAGTGGGCACCTTCAGCTTCTGCCTGGGGTGGCGATGGGCACCGTGAGCCTGATCCAGGTGAAACTGGCTGTCACGTGATTGATGAGCCCAGCAAAATCCTGTGGTGTTTGCATTGCTTGGAATTTTTATTGGGGAAGTTCAGCATGTTTTCATCCGATCCTCACAAAGTGACTATGGGGTGGATCCGGCGGGTGTCCTTATTGTTGCTTTGTCTGACTTTCCTGTTCTTACTGTCCTTTCATGAGGTGGCTATCTGTCAGAGGCTAGTCAGTGACCGGCCCCAGGCCACCCAGCCGGTGGGGAAGAGCTTGCCCTAGATGACCCGTCTGTCAGCCCTGAGCTGGGAAGCTCCCCCACCCGCTCCCGCGCGCTGACCCCATGGGCCCCCGTTCTCTGGGGCCTCTGCAGAGCACTCTGCGGATCCATGTCACTCTCTGGGAGCACGGCAGTTGCAGTGAGGTGTCAACACAGTGCAGGGCGGGAGACCAAGGCATGTGCAGTACAAGAAGCTGCACTTCAGAGTAGAGAGTCCTCCCGCAGAACGGCCCCTCGAGACACTCGTCCAGGTGCATTTTCTCAGGAAAAAACTAAGGAACAGAGGTTGAATAGCTTTCCGTTGGTCACACGGCCACTGTGCTTTTTCTCAATTTGTGCCTACTAAGAATTTATTCAGAGAGAGAGGGGGAGAGAGGGGGAGAGAGAGGGAGGGAGAGACAGGGAGAGACAGGGAGAGACAGGGAGGGAGGGAGAAGCAGACCACCGGACCCTGCGTCTTCCTTCCATCCCCTTCAGTGGGCTCCATCGGCTGCTTGTCTTAACCCTTCCCGTCACTGGGCCCACTCCAGGTGGCCCGCTCCAGGTGGCCCTGTGAAGGGGCCTGAGGCCCTGGAGCTGCAGGCAGCTGCCGGGAGCCGGGCGGCAGGAAGGTTCCCTTGCCCTCCCTGTTTGCTTCCCGGTTTCTGTTCCATCTTCTCCAGGCAGAACAGGGGGCCTCCTGTGGACCCTCTGCCTGCGCCCACAGGCCCCGCTCCTCAGTGGGCATTCACAGTCCACCCGCAGACCCCCAGCTGGGCCTTAGTGACCGTGCCGCCCACCCCGACCAGCCAGGCGTCCTGGTGTTCAGACTCCTGAGGAGGAGCTGCACTCTCTGCAGCTGGCCAGCCTGGCCAGCAGCCTGTGCCCATTGCAGAGATGAGCGGACCTCTCACAGCTCCTGGCTGCTGCCACCAGCCACCATCGCTGCCACCAGCCACCACCACTACCTGCCACAAAGCAGCCTGAATCCAGTCTCCTGAGCTCTGGAGCTCAGAGTCCATGATCCACTGCATGGTGCTGAGCTTTGGGTGTCCTTCCTGGAGGCTCCAAGGGAGAAGCCGTCTCTGGCCTTGGACAGCTTCTGCTGGCTACTGGGCCCCTGGCCGTGCCCTTCCCCGTCCCTCCAGGCTCGGCTGCCCCTCTTCACTCAAATCTCCCTCCACGTCCCTCTGAGCAGGACCCTGTGACCACATGTGGAGCCCTCCAAGGAGCCAGGGTTCCCTTCCCTCCTGCCAGCCAGGTCTGTTTACAGGTTCCCCGGGTTAGGATTAGGGTGCAGATGTCTTTGGGGCCATAACTCCGCCTACTACAAGGGTGGAAATAGCCTTCCTCCAAGGAGTGCTGGGGACCCTGCCGACTCTGCCCTGGGGGCCTCAGCCAGGTTGGAGGCTGAGACAGGAGGAGGGATTGTTGTGGCCCAAGCCTCTTTCGGAGCTGCGGGCTGCTAACGGGCCTGTCCTTTGATCCTGTCCTTTGATGGGCACTCCGGACCACACTGGGATTTCAGCAGAGGCGTGTACGTCGGCACAGTGACCAGCTGGTCTACCAGGAGAGGCCTTCTCTGCCCTGCAGCGCTGCGGTCCCTGCTCCTCCAGCCAGCACACAAGCAGACTCCTCTCACGCCTTTGGTCTGGATGGTCCTTGTGCCCAGAATCTCTCCCCAGGGTCTGCATGGGTCCACCTCCCTCACAGGCCTCCAACCCACCTCCCTGGGACACTCCTGACACACTTACTCACAAGCCCCCACGGCCCTGCTCCTGCTCCCTCTGCCTGAGCCTCACCCCCTGCTGTACCCTCACACGTCAGTCACATTATCTGCTCATCCCCACGGTAGACTCCATAGACTCTAGGAGGGCTGAATTTTTTGTACCAGTCTCTTAAGGACCCCCAGGGCCTAGAACAGAGCCTGGCACCTGGTAGGTCCTCAGTCACTCGGCTGGCCCATAGTATCCTCCGGATTAGTCCCAGGATCCCTCATGGACACCAAAATCTGCACCTGCTCGAGTCCCTCATGCCCAATGGTGTGGTGTGAGCCTGTCACCTGCATGCTTTAAATCATCTCAGGCTACTTACCCTGCCTGAGTGTATCGCTACGTGAAGTGGCCCTGGCGTCGTGGCCTATGGGGACTGTGGTCAAGCTGCCTTGGACTCTGGCTGCACCCGGGGGGACCTGCACCCTGGCTGCCTCTGTCTGGCTGCAGGAGGCCTGTGTCTCCGCCTGCGCTGTCTCCATGAGGCTGGCTTGTGTCAGAGCTGTGTCTCCTGAGAGCTCCAAGTCTCCAGGCCCCACAGTGACCCCGGCACAATGACCTTGTCCCCAGGCAGACCTGCTGGGAGTGAGCAGGGGTGGGAAGGACAAAGGGGCTCTGGCCTCCTCAGGGCCAGGTGGAATGAGGCCACCGTGTGTCCCCTCCCACAGGCCTACCCCTGACTGCCTTTGGAGAGGACAATTGGCCAGGAGGGGCTGGGTCAGGTCCCTGGAGCAGACCAGGGGGTCTCCCTGACGGGGTGTTGGCGGGCGAGTACCTTCGCCCAGATGGCATGTCCCCTCTAGAGAGCAGAGTCCTTCGCCATCAGCCTCAGGCTGAGTCACCGCCTGCTCCGGGTCTTGCGGCTGGTGGAAAATTCCTCCCAGACGGTGGCAGTAAACAGGTGCTCAATCTCGGTCTGGGTGTCACTGCGGGTTTTCATCTCTCAGCTGTGGCTGATGCACCCCACGGGCTGTATGGGGGCCACTGGCCTGCATCCCGGGGCTGTGGCTGACCGCCCTCCCTTGCAGGAGTAAACACACCCCTTCTCTCCCTGTCCCCAGGCCCCACGCCTGCGAGGAGAGACCTCTGCTCACCGGCCCGCTGGGCCTGCCTGCCCCCGGCTCCTTTGCCCCCTCACCTGGCTGGCGCCATCATGGCCCCAGTGGCTCCGTCTCTGCTCTGAGTGGGGACGGGTCTCCCGTACCTCGCATTTCAGCCTCACTGTTTCCTGCCCCACGTGGGGAAAGTGAAGACCTCTGGAAGTCTCGGGGTACACTGGGCTTCTCATTCCTCACACCCTGCAGGCTGACGGCTGGACATGCCACTCGGGGAGGGGCTTCTTATTTCATGGAGGAGGCTGTGCTGCGTGTGAGGGCCAAGGATAGAGGGAAGGCTCTGGAAGGAAACTACAGAGGCCCCGTGACCTGGCCTGGCCCTCGGGCACACTTAGAAAGAGTCTGTCTCTTTATGCTGCACCAAGACAAGCAGAGGGTCACTCGGCCGTGTAGGGGACCCACCTGGCTGCCCCCTGCAGGGCTTACTGTGGGGTGAGCTGTGACCACTCTGCCCCCAGGCAAGAGGTCCTGGCCCACTGGTCTCCCCAGCAGCGCCCTCTTGTGGACGGGCAGAGAAGAGAACAGAACTGTGGGAGTTTCCACTGGGTCTACCTCCCCAGCAGAAAAGAACTGCAGCATCAAACTAACTGCACTTCTACGAAGGGTGCCATGAGTCGGATCCACCTAGACCTGGTCAGGGAGCTGGTGCCCACTTCCATGCAGGTCTCTGTGAGTCACGGTAGGGACGGTGGCGGGGCCTCTCGGGGCCACCAGAAGCAAGCGGAGGGTTCTGTCTTTCAGTGGCTGGCTTTCAGTCTCATGGAGAACTCAGGACTTCCCTGGGGACTGCCCCCCATTCCAGGGGATGGATTGGGGCAGGGGAAGGGCAGGTAGGAAAGATGCACTCAGGAACAAAGGAAGGGTCCTCGTTTACTCATTCAACAAACTTCCCACTCCCCATCCGGCCGGGCCCTGAGTCAGGGGCAGCGCCTGCCCTGCTGGTGGGCTGCTCTGCTGCCAGGATGGTGGAGTCCTGGTAGCAGACACCAAGAAACCAGGGCACTGACTCTGTCCCCAGAAGGGTCCCCTTGACCTGGCGGAGGGAGGTGAGCCAGGAGGCACCAGCTTGCTGCCCACGCCAGGGCACCCCCTCAGAGTAGGACAGAGGGTCCCAGAAAGCAGGGCATCCTCCCTCCACCTTCCACGGCTCCACCTGCTCTCCAGACACAGCTGCTCAGAAGAGAAAAACAGGCCCGGTGGCCCTCAGCTGCCCACAGCCAGGGGCCCACACCTGGCCCACTGCTCTCTCCTGGCCAGTCTTCCGAGTGCCATTTCCCGTCCGTGTCTGAGGAAACAGGAACAGCGACCACGGCACCAGGTTCCTCGGAAGCTGGCACAGCCCGAGGGAAAGGCACGGGGAGCAGGCCTCTGCCCGTCCAGTGAGTGCACTGTAGAAGATGCCCGCCTGCATCCCTCGCATTTTAATCTGTAAAGAGGATGCGACCGATTTCAGGTCTGTTCAGGGGAAAGAAGCTGCAGACCTAACAGTCTCGGGCACAGAGGAGTCAGCACATGTGGGGGATCAGAGTGAAGCCACGGGTTCAAAACCTTCAGTAGAGACGGGACGGGAATTAACCACGCAAGGGAAGTAAGTAACGCTGCATCCAAACAAAGACAGGAAAGCCGTCAGCCCAGAGATGAGAAATATGGAAACCAGGGCAGACGTCTACTTAAGAATAATTTGTGTTCCAGGGGAAAGGGAAAGAACTTGCT
Source organism: Xerus rutilus (assembly GCA_028644305.1). Taxonomy (NCBI): domain Eukaryota; kingdom Metazoa; phylum Chordata; class Mammalia; order Rodentia; family Sciuridae; genus Xerus; species Xerus rutilus. The sequence goes on from CM053415.1 coordinate 1,019,582, forward strand.
AGAACACAGCCTCCAGGCAGCACTGGGGCCGCAGAGAGGGATACAGGGTAAAAATGAGAAGCCCGCCCTGGACCCCAGCGGAGACTAAGGCAGAACACACGCCGGACGAGAAAGCACTTCTTTAACACCCACAGGTAATAAAATAACCCCACTGGTGTTGAAGAAGAAACGACTGACAAACTCAGAAGGGGCCAGAGAAATCCATTCCAGGTTCCAAGGGGGAATTTCTAGAATTTCATGCCCAGCCAAGCTGTCATGGGAGAAGGGGGGAAGGTGTCATTAGCATCCTAAGAACTCTGAGAACGTAATGTTCACAAGTGCTTCATGATGGACTGTGTTTAAAAGCTCCCCAGCAGAGAACCGGATGACAGGCGCTCAGCGCTGGGACACCACAGAAAACAAGAGTGGAAGTGATCAGGGGAATCAATAAATATAATGACATAGCAAAGTGGGGGACAATCCTGGATGCAGAGGCTACACATTGTTTGAGAAAAAGATGCGGAACAGAAAAGGTGTCCTAATAAATCTCCAATTCAACTTGCCAAGCCTGGAGAGCGTGGGCTGAGAGGTGGGAGAGAAGAAGGTACATCACCTCCCACCACACGCCAGGAGGTGAGAGGCAATTGGGTTTTTCTGATTCGATCATTTAAGAAATGGTGGCTCAGGAATGCGTTTGATGAATGGAAAGCTGTCCTCTAGCTGGATCAGAACGAGGACATCCATAAATTCTTCATACCAGAGGCAAAGGAAAACTCAAAGAACAGGCAGCAGGGATTAACTGATTCAGCCACCAGCCAGAACAGCTCAGGGCGCGGCAGAAACATGGGTGGAGGGAGATGTCACGTGAAGCAAAATAAGACAGCGTGGAGAGACCAGAGACACGCGCTTTCTTCCACGAATGGACCCTGGAAAGACGAAAACCAAGAGGGCCGCCTGACGAAGGGGGCCTGAGGGAGGGGAAGGCGAGAGAGCAGAGGGAGAGTGGACCCCACGTCAGAGCATCCCAGGAACCTGGCCCATTGGTGAGTGTTAATAACGTGATAAAAAACAAAATCGCAGCCAAGCATGTTTCTGATGATACATGAAAATGGAATCTGTTTCCACATTGGAAAGCAAAGACTCTCAAATTAGGTGCTTAAAAGAATCCAGCTTCCTCTTGTAAGAGACAGGCCCGTAACCCAACACTGAAGACAGGCGCTCAGCAGAATTCACACAGAAAGCAAGCTAGACAAACTGATTTTGTAAAAATAGGTTTTTTTCTGGAAGGCATTAAGAAAGCATTCACAGGTCCTTAATGACTGATTTTGCACATGAGTAGAAGCTGCTCCCTGCACGTCTGTGCTGGAGGCCGACCCTCGCTCGTCTTCATGTCCTCTGAAAGCTTTCCCTGGGGTTGGCATGCTCCACACGCTGTCCTGGGGCCATTGTCCTTCCTGATGACCTTCACGGTCATCTGAATGCAAATGGCTTGAAAGCCTGTGTCATCAGCCTGATTCAGAATGTCTTTCTATGTCCTGGCTGTCTACACGGCTGGCCAGGGAGTCTCCCGTGACACCTCGAGACCAAACCTGCCTCCTTCCCTTCTGGTCCTGTTCCTTCCCTGTCCTGTCTGGCTGAGTGTAAAGCCCAGGTGCTGTGCCGGGCAGTCCTCCGTGCACTCTCCCCCAAGGCTCCCGAATCCCTGGGGGCCCACTGTGGCCTTCCACTTGTCCCTTCAGTAGTTCCTGTCTGGACATCTTCATCCTTCTGCCAGCAAAGGGTGAATTTTCTCAAGCTCAACCTTGGCCAAGTAAGTTCTCTGCTGAAAACCCAGCAGTGATTCCCTATTTCACCCAAAAGACAAAACCAAGCTTCATTCCTCAAAAAATTAAAAAACAAATTACTAGCTGGGCGCAGTGGTACACGCCTGTCATCCCAGCACTTAGGGAGGCTGAGACAGGAGAATCGCGAGTTCAAAGCCAGTCTCAGCAATGGCGAGGCGCTAAGCAACTCAGTGAGACCCTGTCTCTACATAAAACACAAAATAGGGCTGGGGATGTGGCTCAGTGGTCGAGCGCCCCTGAGTTCAGTCCCCAGTACAAAAGAAAGAAAGAAAGAAAGCGAGATAGGCATTGCTTTAAAAGAGAGGAAAGAAAGACATCTAAAACTCTCCTTCATCGTGGCCCAGACTGACTAAAAACATGGAGTTCTGCATTCACCTGGCCAGGTGATGCAGAAATAGAAAACAGGCCCCAGGTCTCAGTGGCTAATAAAAGGGAAGGACGCTTCTTCCTCCCATTGGGACTCCTTTATGGGACAGCTGCAGGTCTTTATCCCCATTCTGAGACCCCCGAAAGAAGGAACAGCCCCTGTCTGGGGCCTGTTGTTCTCATATCAGAGAGAGAAGAACAAATAATAGAACCACACAATGTCTTTAAACATGTTAATTACATGTGACTTACGTGACTTCTACTCACATGTATTTTTAATGGCTGAGAAAGTGACATAACAAAACTTGATATAAATGGGGTGGGAAAGCATGTTCTGTCACTGAGAGGGACAGGACATGACAGGGAATTCTGCACCTCCCCTTCAGCTGCCCTTCCTCATAAACATGGCTATGAACTTGCATTTTATCTGATAAGGACGTTGCAACAAGATACAGATACTATAATAGTCTGTTTCCCATTGCTATAACAAAATACCTGAGGCTGGTTAATTTTGTAAAGAAAAGATTATTCGGCTCACCATTCTGGGCCTGGGAAAGCATGGTGCCAGTGTCTGCTCAACTCTGGTGAATGCCCCCTGGCAGATGTCCTCACGATGGTGGGAAGGTGCAGAAGAGACCACATGGAGAAACAGGGAGTCAGGGCAATTCAGGGGCCAGTCCTGCTCTTCTATAACGTCTGTTGTGTCCATTAGCATTTCATCCCCACAACCAAAACACCTGACAACAGCTCAGAGGAGGAGGAGTCTCTTTGGGCTCACAGTCTCAGAGATTTAATCAGACCATGGCGGGCCAGCTCCAGGGCTCTGGGCCCGAGGTGAGCAGCCCATCATGGCTAAAGGGCGTGGTGGAGGGAAGTAGCTCAGCTCAGTGGCCGGGAAGCAGGAGGGACCACAGGGAAGGTGCAGCCTTGCAGGACTCACCTCAGTGACCCACACCTTCCGGCCACACCCCACCTGCCCCGTTACCAGCCTGTCAGTCCACGCACACTGGGATGGCCTGGGAGGTCACCGCTCAGTGTCCATCCTTTCACCTCTGAAGTCCTCTGCATGAACACAGGAGCTGTGGGGGCACCTCGTGTCCAGGCCATTACGCTGAGAACTGGCTGGGGTCCCTCACACTACTGTACCCCTTCCCCGGGCAGCACCATGGTGACGTAATGACCCCGCCAAGATCCACCACTCAGGCATCCCCACCCCACCTCCCCACCACGCAGAGAACCAAGCCTGCCACAGGCGACCCCTAGGGGACAGTCCACACCAGACTCAGCAGATCCGCACGTCAGGCAAGACAGGAAGGGCTGATTTCTTGGAAGACAATGAGGGTATTGAAGCATATGCGTTGTCTGAAGTGTGGCAGTTCTAAAGCACAGAGACCTGGGCGTGGGCAGCAGATGGCTGGCGAGCAGGAGGCCAGCCGAGCAGGTGGCGCTGCTCCTCCAGGAGTCTAGCTTGAGGGGAAGGATGCGTCCGCTCACTGTAGCCCAGTAAGGCCCTGTAAGGTCACTTGTGCTTGGAGCCGAGCAGGATGGCAAGCTGCCCGGCTGATGTCCTGAGGAGCCCTGGGCGGGCCCGTTGTGCCGGCCGTCCCCACTGGCCACGTGCTCACGGTTCCCTCTCTCCGCAGTTCGACATGCAGAGGATAACTCTGGAGGAGCTGAAGCACATTCTCTACCACGCCTTCCGGGACCACCTGACCATGAGGGACATCGAGAACATCATCATCAGCGAGGAGGAGAGCCTGAACGAGACCTCGGGCAACTGCCAGGCGGAGTTCGAGGGAGGTAGGTGCCTGCCTCTGCCTCTGCCCTCCTCCCAGTGGGCAGGCCCAGGCCCGTGCCCGCAGGTGCTCCTCGCGAAGAGAACATGCCACAGCCTCCTGGGCTGAGGCCGGCGGGCACTACCATGGAGGCCCAGGACTGCGTTAACGGTCTTTTGCAAAGATACAGAGGCTCTATTTTATTCTGTTTATTTCCCCCCAAAGTCTGCTTTTCTGCAGAAGTCCCATCGTGCCGGTCTGTCCTCTTATGGTGGAGTCAGAGCGGCCACTGGTGTTTGCGTGGGGTGGCAGGACGAGCTTGCTAAGGAAGTTGGTACTCTAGGACCAAGTCCACTGGCTTGGTGTGACCTTGGCCAGGGGCGTGCCCTTCTGTGTCTCCCTGCCTGTGACTCAGGAGAATGACACCTACTTCTTGGAATCCCTGGGGTGGAAAACTGTGCTTCATGAATGCACTGACCAAACAGCCCAAGGTCACAGTGTTTCATGAACTCAAGCAAATGGTCACAGCCGAGAGAGGCTCTCCTGAAGTCCAAAGAGAGGCCAGGGAAGGCTGTTTGTCTTGGGCTCATGAAAGAAAACTTAAGGGGGAAAAAAAAGCCTCCCTTATCTCGCAATCGGCTGAGAGTCCTGGGAAGCTAGCTCATTTCATCTTTCTTCCCAACTTTGAAAATCCCAACTGCTACAGCAGCTCTGAGGGACAGAAAAAAAATTACATTCAAAGATCTTTACAGACAAGTTTTAACTTGTTCGATGCTGGGCTTCTTAAAGGTCAAACCATTTCTACTTTTTCTTATGAACTTAAACAAATCAGTGTCCACAGCTGGTAGGCTGTCCCGTTGACACCAGAATGAGATCTGGCCATCTGCCAATATTTCTCAGCTGCCACAGAGAAGTCAGTGCACAGCAGACATGGGCTGGGGACCAGGCCACCCAGGGAGCAACGCCTCCTCAGGCGTGCAGATCGAACTCCCCAGGACTGCTGTTCACATCCAACAAGCCCAGCAGAGGTCCAGTGGCTGCTTTGGTCTCCCTCCTGTGACACCTGGGCTGTAGGTGCTGTGATGTTTGGAGTTGGTGCTACACACATCATGAGGCCACCGCTGCTGACACCGCCTGGCAGAGGTGCAGGGAGTGTGGTAGGTGGGGCGACGGGGAAGGCAGGGTTAGACTCAAACTCCGGAAAGCAGTGCGCCTGGCCCCCGTCCACCTTGCTCCCAAAGGAGTCTGGGTTCCCACGATGGGAGCATCCAGCCCTCGCTGTGGGCGACAGTCTCCAGATGGACAGAAGAGGGCGTTTCTGGGCATTTCCACTAGAACTTTGGTTTGTGGCTCAGTGTTTTGCTCTTGGAAATGCCACAGCCTTAGTAATCTGGGAAGGTCAGACTAGACAGGAAAGCCACCTGAATCCTAAGCAGTCCCTCCTTGTCACTCAAAAGCTCATATGGCAATAAAGGAAATGCCCAGCTAAGGGGCTTCCTCCAGGTAGCCCTGCTGGGCCTGGTCAGTGTCCAGCACACACAGCATCTGCCAGAGCTGCCCTGGGAGGGACATGCGCAGCGCCAGGCACATGCTAGCTGGTTGGGACGTCTTTGCCTCATTGAGTAAACAGCCTTATTTTGATATTAGCACCTCACTTCCTTACGCGACCTCCACGGCCACTTTTGCATGTCTTCACATCCAAGAAATTGTTAAACAATATTATGTTGGTGCTACTGGGCCCCCAACACGTGCCTGTTGGTCTGTTTAGGAGTAAGCATTCTCTGGTGTGGGGATGTAGCCCGGTGGTGGAGAGCTTGCCTAGTGTGTGTGAGACACTAGGCAAGCTGGGTCCCCTGCCCAGAGCCCACCTCCCGCTCACAGATATGACTGGGCTATGGGTGCACATAGTTAGTGCCCGGGGGCCTGGTCTGCACTTCCCTGCTCCTGAATCTCCTCCCAACCGAGCCTCCAGTCCCCTGGGGCCTCACACCACCCCAGGCTGTCCCCCATATTTCCCTCTCTGGCCCCTGCCCCGGGCTGGGAGTCTTGTCCCTCCACCCTGTCGGCCTCCTCATCTCCATCCCAGGTCTCTGCAAACCCAGCACGTGGCTGTGAAAGGACCTGGGGGTCTCCTTCATGTTTTTTCGAGCTATGAACCTCTGGAACTCAAATCCTCCTCGTGACCTTGAAGGGCTGAGCAGAGGGAAGGGAGTGGCAGGCATTTCCGCAGCCTGAGCCTGACCCGACCTTCCAGCTCTGGCCACACCCACCCGAGCTCCTGAGAGCCAGGCCAGGCTCAGAACCGGGAGCGGGTCCGTGGAGCTGGGCTCTCCGCAGGGGCCTGACCTGGGCCTTGAGAGCCTGTCCTCCCGATTGAGAGGCAGGACTGGACAAGGAGCTGCCAGCGGAGGTGGGGGCAGGTCCACTGACTCCGCCGGAAAGGAGGAGTGGGGGGGCGATGCTGGGGCGCAGTTGGGGTTTGAGGAGGCCCATGTCGCCGGGTAGCAAGTGTGCAGTCAGGCTGAGATCAAGGAGTGACTGGTCGCAGAGATCTGGGGACAGGTCTAAAGTGCTGCCTTGGGCCGCACGTGTGGGGAGCCACTGGAGCGTCCAGGACAGCAGGTCAGCAGGGCCCTGGGTGGTCCTAGGTCACTGATTCCGCTCTTCGTCTTTCTGAATCTTGGGGCTGACACTAAGAGGTGTTGGGATTCTCCTCCAGGCAGGACCCATCACCTGGCTGTCCTGCGTGAGCAGAAGGCTGAAGGGAAAGTAGGCCAGGACCCAAGGGTGTGGCGCAGAGGGCGGGAGAGAGTTTGTTTCCCGGGCTCCTTTTTAGCTTGGGTTTGATTTTTTTTCTCTATTTGTTAGATTTGTAGGTCGATGCAAATGGCAGACACACACACACACACACACACACACACACACACAGCCCCGCACACTCCAGTCGCCCACCCGCGTGGTGTGCTGAGCCCCACGCGCACGGATAAGCGGCAGTGTTTCCATTTTCCCCTAAAGACCAGAGAGGAGAAGGTGGGGTACAACTCCAAGCTGCAGAGAGAGCAAGCCTTCCCCACGTCTTCAGGAACCCAGACCTGGGGCCACGCGCGTGTAGAGGCCATTTTCCTGGACCACACGAGGTCCCTCTGGAATCCCCGGGAGGCAGGCGAGGCTAGGAGAACCTGGACCAGGCTCCGCGGGGGCCCCCCTCATTCACTGGCTTCCAGTCCCTTGGATCTTTCTGAATTCCTTTATTTAGATCACTGTGCTCCAGGCCCCTCAGTGTCCGGGGGACACAACCTGTCCGCTTTCCCACTGGGGCTTGAGCCCTGGAGCCCGTCCCCCCATGGTGCCTGCTCACCCTCCATCCCCCCACGGTGCCCGCTCACCCTCCGTCCCCCCACGGTGCCCGCTCACCCTCCATCCCCCCACGGTGCCCGCTCACCCTCTGTCCCCCCACCGTGCCTGCTCACCCTCTGTGCCATCCAAGCATCTGAAGGGTTCTGCTTCAGTTTGGCGACTTCTGGCCACTAGGTCAGGGTTTGGGTTTGGGAGCACATAAGCTCAGCGACACTGAGGGACAAATTTGTTGTATGGTTTGGTTGCAGTTGCCGCGTGTCTGGAGTCTCGTGGTCTTGTGGTGGAGTCACCTGTCCATCCGTAGCTAGACCCTTGTCAGGCGTTCTCAGGACAAATTCCTCTACAAAATAAGCTGGGAGCATTTGCTCAGATATGCCCACTGTTTATTCCACTCACTGGCCCCCATCAGGCAAGAGAAGGTGGAAGGAAACCTCCAGCAGGTGGTCCAGGGCGGGTCTGCTAGCACCCAGAGACCCTCTGGGGCGGGCTGCTGCCCTGGGGTTACAGGTGGGGCGCAGGGGCAGGAGGGTGGAGCCATTCCTCAGGTCAGGCAGGGCAGGGGCGGCAGCCGCTCTACCCACACAGCCCCCTGGCTCCATCATCATCACGGCCGGGCTGTTTGCTTGGGCTCAGACCCTTCAGTGTCCCCACGAATGTGACCCGGGGACAGGTCCTCATCTCTGCTCAGTTCCCATGTCACCGCCAGCGGATGGGGTTGTCTGGAAGTTGGGTGCCACCATGCGGGTACGTGACCCTCTCAGGACGCACCAGGCGCTGTCCCTAATGGAATGCCCGCTGTCAGATGCTTCTAGACATTCTAAAGACAAAACCATCAGCAGGGAATAAACAGTTTCTGTGAGAGAGGCAGGGCTGCCCCCAGCACCCAGCGCCTCCATGCTGGGCGAGAGGACCAAGCTCAGGAGTTGGCACAGGCCTCCCGGGAGAGCTCTGGAGCAGGCGCGGGCTCCTTCCGGCTCAGTGCCCACTGCCCGTGGGAGCCCAGGAATGTCATTTAACCCCTCGAGCCTTGTTTTTCTTATCTGTCCCATGCAAAGCCTGGACAGAGGTGACTCAATCTGGGAACAGGAGCTCCGGGATCCGTGGAAGGACAGAAGGAATTAGGCTCCCGGATCCAAGGTCCTCAGCGCAGTCACACTCGTGGGTGGCAAGACCTCCTGCCACCTGGCCATATGGTGGGCATCTCATGCCCGGCCAAAGGAAAAGGGCGCCAGGTGTCACGCTCGCCACCTGCCCTCAGCCTACTGGGCCGTGACGTTCCTGAAGAAAGCCTGTCTCCCCAGGCAGATGGAGAAGGTTGATGCCCGGCTGAGGCTGGCGTCCAGAGACCGGGCAGTTTCTGAAGGGATCTGGACTTCAGACAAAGAGGAACTTTCCTCCTGGGGGACCCTAGACAGCCCTCACACGCACATTTACCGAGGAGCAATGCACTTCCAAGAGCCCGGCGGAGGCCGGGCGTGTCTGACAGACGCTCAGGGGCAGAGGGGCCGGGGTCCCTGGCACCCAGGACAGGCCTAAACCCACACCTGCCCTGCGGGGTCAGGCACCGGAATGAGGGCCAACAGCCTCGTCCTCGCATTGGTGGAGTGACAGCATGGAGTCGCGGCTCCGGGAAAACATGCAGAACCACGGAGACCCCAGGGTCTGTCCTGGACATGCTGCTGTGGACCTGCCACAGGCACCGCGTCTTCACGGGCAGACACTGGATTCAGGCTGCGTCTTCACACTCACTCCTAAGGCCAAGTCACTGCCAGTGTTGGGGTCACGGGCTCTTCCTCAAGGCCCTTCGGTTGCAAGTGAGAGAAGGTCAACCAGACTCCTGCAGCTTAAGGGCACAGGCCTGTGATGGGGAGACCAGGGCGCATCTGGGATGGCCAGATGCTCAGGAGGCCCTCTCTCCCTCCCGCCCCACCCTCCCCCTCTCTTTCTCCCTGTCTCTGCCTCCTCCCTCCCTACTTCTCTCTCCCTCCCTCCTTCTCTGTCCCTCTCCCCCTCCCTCCCTCTCCCTCTCCCTCCCCTCCCTCCCTGTCCTCTCTCTTCTTGCCTCTCTTCCCCCTCCCTCTCTCCCTCTCCCTCCCCCTCCCTCCCTCTCCCCCTCCCTCCCTGTCCTCTCTCTTCTTCCCTCTCTCCCTCCCCCTCCCTCTCTCCCACCCCCTCCCCTCCCTCCCTGTCCTCTCTCACTCACTCTCTTACCCACTCTCAGCCTCTCTCTTCTTCCCCCTCATTGGCCTCAGCAAGCTCAGGAGGTGGCCACCTGATTCTCTCTCCCAGGATTCTGATCTCACCTAGTGGCTCAGGTGTCTGCCAGGGCAAGCCAAGCGTAGAGGGACATGTTCCTGGGGAGGTTCTTCCAGCTGGAGAGGTACAGAACCTGGGAAGAGAAGGTGGCCTTTGCCAGGGGAGAAGGGAGGGGCCCCAGCTAGGCCCGGCAATGCTGCCCCCGGGCCAGGGCTGTGTGGATGCAGCCTCTACACAGGACAGAGCAGGGGATGTGCAGCCTGAAGAGGGCAGGTGCAGCTCCCACCCACAGGCCAGGACTCTTCCTCTTACCGAGGCCATCACAGCGTAGGACCCTCACCGGCTCCCTGGCAGGCCACACCCTCCGTGGCCACCCTCAGGTCTTTGCTGGGCATCTGGACACTTCTGATGTCCTTGGGGCGCAGAAGATCCTTGTCCGTGTTTCTCATTAGTTGTGCTTTAGTCCGTGGAGACGGCCAGCTGCATGGACTTGTTCAATGCTAACCTGGACTGGTGGGAGAACAGCCCCGGTCCCAGCCCGGTGGCTCTGGCTCACTGTGGGAATCCTCTGAGCTGGAGCTGTTTTGTTCCTTAACATTCCTGAGCCTCAGAGCCCTGCTAGGAACATGCCTTCGTGGGATCTGCAGCAGGACACGGTCACTGTCCTTCTAGTCTATCTCACTTGGGAGCGGGCACCTCTGAAGACATGCAGCCCAGTTTCCAAACACAGAGACTGAAGCCCTAGGGATCACGACCCCATAGCACCCGAGATAGCTTGGCAGGTCAGTGGCCAAGTTTGTGCAGACCACCATCTCCAGGAGAAGAGCCAAGAGCCTGTGCCTGCCGTGCGGCGAGTGGAGCAGTGGGAATCGCTGTTGAAACGAGAAGGGGCAAGACTATGTGTCCAGCGCTGGCCGCCCTGGTCCTGCCGCTGCAGCCGCAGCCCCATCTGTGCAGGGAGCTCAGCTCCTTAGCAGGTTCTCAGAAGCCTTTAGAAAACAGGACGCCCCACCTTCCTGACCCTGCCTCGCCTCCCCATTCACATTTCCTCCCCAGATACTTCCTGGGCTCCCCGGTGTCAAGTGCTGTGCTGGAAAGAGGCTCGGTACCTGCTGGGAGGAGAGGTGCAGACCTCGTCACCAGCATGGGAAGCTTCAGCAGGACACAGAAAGGAGCCGGCCCTCCAAAGCCTAGACCTCAGGTTACCACGTGACCCAGGCTTGTGCCCCCAAGAACCCAAAACCCGTACCCACACAAAAACGTGGATGCTCACAGCAGCCTCAGCCTCACTCAGGAAAGACAAAATCTGAGACACCCAAGTGCCGGTGAGCTGGGGAAGGGACAGAACGTGTTCTATCGCACTGTGGGACATCATCTATCAGCAAACAGGAACGCCACACCCGGGCGGGTGTGGCTCAGGGCTAGAGCGCTCGCCCAGCCTGCCCAGGCCCCAGCACTGCAAAGGGAAAGAAGGAAGTGGGAGGAGCTATAGGCTGTGTGAACCTGCAGCCTCAAGCTGGGGGACAGAGGCCAGTCTCCATGTCACCTGACTCGGGAACAGTGGGGCCACAGCAGCAGAGCCTGGGTTAGCCAGGGCTGGGGCCGGGGAGAGGGGATGGGTGCTGGCGTCGGGGGTTTCTCTTTAGGTTCCTGCACTGGATAGTGCTGTGGTTGTACAGCCGTGGGAGTGTGTGAACGCCCCGGAGTCTGTTCACCTGAGGGTGAATTCGTGTATGTGAACTGTATCTCAATGTAAAGGAATAAACAAGAGCTGCACCATTAAAATAATAGAAGGAGCGGCCGGGAGCACAGCTCGTGGTAGGGTGTGTGCTGAGCACAGGTGAGACCTGGCTTCCATCCCCAGCACTGATCAGAGTGAGAGGAGAAGGCCTTGGGGAGCAGAGGTCAGAGGGCCCTGCTATCAGAGGGAGGGACGGTGCTTGGGGACAGTGTCCGGCTCCCCTGAGGGGCCAGGGAGGAGACTTGCTCGGCTGGCACAGGGATGGCCAGGGAGGGTACTGGGTGGGCTGGGAGCAGAGGAGGGAGCCTGGCAGGAGGGAGCTGTGTCCCTCCCTATGAGGTGCAGGTTGGGGCACCCAGAGAGCAGCACTCTGGAAAGCTGCGACCAGCTGCTTTAATCCAGGATGGATTAAGCAGGAAAAGAACCTGAGCCCTTGGGGTACAAGACCAAGCCCAGCCTTTCTCCAGAAATTTAAGGTAACACATGGCTTTTTCTTGGACTAAATAATATTTGAAATAAATCTCTTGATGACCAGAACAGTTATCATCAGCTCCTTTTACAGAGAGAGAAACTGAGGCTCAGAGAAGATCAGTCTCTCGCTCAGGAATCCCATGTGGCACTTGGCAGGGGAAGCCAGGTCTCCGACTCGCAGCTCATCCCAGGCTGACCTGCAGTTTTCATGGAGAAATAAAGGAAGACACTAAAATAAATATGCCACAATATAGTGTGCTTCATGCACACAGTGGCGAGCGGTGGGCCTTCAGTCATTACCAAGAAACACGGGCGCTGAGCTCTTTCTCCTGCCAGTGCCCCCGGGCTCTGGAGTGTATCTTCCTGGGAACTTTCTGTTGCTCAGCAGCATATCAAGAGGTTTGGGACTTGGGCATGAGAGTAACAGGAACAGAGACCTGGGCGCAAGTCCCACCTCCCTCATCTGCCTAATCACCTTGGCCTCCACTTCTTGGAGCTTCAGGCTCGTCCTCTGTCAGATGAGGACACCATGCCCAGCGTAGGTGACCCTGCCTCGAGCACAACTGCACATCAAACAAGCAAACAGCAGAGAACACGGGGCCCCGCCCAGGGAGTGGGCGTTCTGTAGGGGAACAGGAGTGTTCAAGGGCTTGCAGGTGGGAGTGAGCGTCCACCCGGGGCTCGTCCTCACAGCAAGGTGGGTCTTCAGAGCCCCTTTCACAGAGGAGGAAACTGAAGCCGAGGGAGAGGAGTTGCTGGCGGTCACACAGCGGGTGGAGCACCCTGATGGTGGAGCACCATGATGGGGTTTCCTCCCAGCTCTGAGGTCATGACCTTGTGCTTTGCCGCACGTTTGGGGGTGATGCCAGAATTCGGCATGAAAGCACTTTCCTCAAGGCAGCATAGGGACTACAGGCTCAAGCTAGGGCCTGCTTCAGAGCCACGGGGCCAGGAGTGAGCCAGGAGCTCCCTCTGCCTGCTGGAGGCTCCTGACTCCAGCTCCTCAGCCTCCTTTATCTCGGCCCTCCTGCTGCTTTGAAGGATTTTCAGATCAAAGTTGGAGCCACTCTCTGGGGCCTAATCCTGCTGCCTGTGACCTTGTTTCCTGAGTGTCCTTCACAAAGAAGGGCTTCAGCAGAAACCTCCTCTCTCAGCCCAGCACAGGGTTTCTCTTCTCAGAACTTTCCCTGAGCCCTGGGGACAGAATGGGCAGGACAGCCTCCAGAAGCATTTCTAGCAGGCGGGCTGCCCAGGGCGTCCAGCCAGGCTCAGAGGGCTGCCCAGGGCGTCCAGCCAGGCTCAGAGGGCTGCCCAGGGCGTCCAGCCAGGCTCAGAGGGCTGCCCAGGGTGCCCAGCCAGGCTCAGAGGGCTGCCCAGGGTGCCCAGCCAGGCTCAGAGGGCTGCCCAGGGTGTCCAGCCAGGCTCAGAGGGCTGCCCAGGGTGTCCAGCCAGGCTCAGAGGGCTGCCCAGGGTGTCCAGCCAGGCTCAGAGGGATGCCCAGGGTGTCCAGCCAGGCTCAGAGGGCGCTGAGACGCAGGGCGTCCGCACCCTCATCTCATCCTCTGCTCTGTCCTTTCCTTCTGGAACACCACCTCCCTTCCCCAGAGCCAGCCTCGTTTTTACCTTGCCCAACCCTGGGAGAGGCCATCTCCACACCAGCAAATGTTCTTCCCTCAGCTAAGAATGTAAGATCCAGGTTCAGTTAGCGAGTCGAGCACTGAACCTCAAAATACTTGAAATCACCCAAGGGAAGCACATTCCAGTGGGTCAGAGGATCCGGGAGGGTTAAAGACACCCCGAGAGACGCAGCAGACTGGCAGATAGGATCGGTGGGCACAGCAGGGGCAGCCAGAGCTGCAGCAGCCCGGCTCTCCTGAAGCCTGCTTGCTGGAGGAGCCTCCTCTGCCAAGGTGGTGTTTAGAGATCCCTCCACAGGCCTTGGGCCTCTTCTCCCAGGGAAATCTCTGTCCCTTTGGGAGGTGGCCAGCTTCCTCCTGCTTCCCTGTCATTTGCAGGTGTTGGGAGGAGCTGCTTAGGGGCAGGGAGGAGAGGAACCTGGGGTGGAATGCCTTGTGGGCTCTTGGAAGGCCTGTGGAGCCGCCCTGACCCTTCTTTGCCAGAATTGAACATCTGGATGGGAAGAACCATCTTCCCTAAGACCCTCACACACGTGCGCCCCGACACCCCCATACACACCTCTTGTCCCCAGGCCCACTGAAGCAAGAACTCTGGAGATGGCCTGACCACTGGAGGGCTCATTAAAACACCAGTTCCCCGCCTCTGTCCCAAGATCTGAGTGGGTCCTTCTGCATCAGGGCTGAGAATCCCACGCATGTCGCTGTGCGCTGGGCCAGGGAGCAGCTTGGTATAGAGGGCTTCCTGCCTGCCCCGGGGTGTGGGTGTGAGCCACACAGGACACCCCTGGAGAGCAGAGGCTGGGGCTGGGGTGTATAGGGTGTGGAGGGACCAGAGCCCTCCTCGGATGGCCACCAGGCCTCCCCTTCCGGTTGTTTCTGTTGCCCTGTGTCTGGCCCACACTAGTCACCCACTGCGATGAATGCTTTGATGGAGGCCTACAGACGATATTCCGCACGAGCCTCAAAAAAAAAATGGTGGTGCAAGGCCCACCTGTCAGGAAGAGGAAGACAGCACAGGCCAAGGTCAGGCCAAGGTCAGGCCAGGTCAGACCTGGGGCCACAGGCTCTGGGAAGGACTCCTTGCTTCCAAAAAATCTGCAAGGGCTTCGTGTCTCCCTGTGTTCACACTGGAGATGGCGGCAGTGCCCAGTCCTGGCCAGGGTCCAGGCTTGTCACGCAGACCACGGGGATCCCCTCCGAGCCTGGGTCAGCAGGTCTGATTCGGCCTGGCCGAAAATCTGCTTTTTAAATAAGCTTTTGGTGGGGCAGGCGGGGAAGCTGCTGGCCCCAGAACCTGGCTCTAGAGGCTTTTGCACGTGGGTCTAGAAAAATGTCAGGGTGGCAGGGAGTCATTTGGACTAGCGGCCACCCCAGGGCAATTCCAGAAAGGTGAGTGCTCCCAGCCGGGGACAAAGGTACACCTCGCCCCCTCCTATCAGCTGCAGAAATGCAGGTGGCTGCATGGTGCCACTTACAAAGTCACTCCAGCTGTGTTGGCCTGGATGTTTGTCTCTTGTTCCAAAAACAACGTCCCTCATGGTTTCTGTTAGAGGTCCCCCCTTTCCCGCCCTTTGCCAGGGGACGGCTGTTCAGTCCCGACAGGCCGGCAGTGCTGTGGACTTGGTGTGAGCAGCCTCACCCTGCGGGATGCTGGGCCAGGGTCTCACTGTGTCCTTCTCTCTTCTCTCTCCTCCTCACCCCTCCGCCCCAAACCAGTGCATTCCCAGAAGCAGAACCGACAGACTTGCGTCCGGAAGAGCCTCATCTGCGCCTTCGCCATGGCCTTCATCATCAGCGTCATGCTGATCGCAGCCAATCAGATCCTCCGGAGCGGCATGGAGTAGCCTCCCGCCAGCTGCTGCGCCGCCCGCTCACCGCGCATGTGCATGGCCTGCGGGCAGACTCTTCCTGCACTCGGCAGATCTGGACCTTGGACGGATGCAGTGATGGTGCCGTTCAGGAAAGAAGCCCAGGTTGCAGGGCGACCAGGATTGCCAACCCACTCCATCCTCTTGGCAGGGACACAAAAGGGCTGTCTTCAACGCTTTAATGGTTTCGTTTCCTAATGCAATAAAAAGCCAGGAGTTCTGAATTATTGCTTCGACCGCCAGTAGTGACTCTGAAGATGCGCTTCATTTTCACCTCGGAATTCCAGTGGCCATCCAGGTGTCACGGTGGCACCTGAGGGCGAGAGGAGAGAGGCGTGAGCCACAGTCACCTCCATCCACACCCCCTTCTATCAACCCAGGGCCCAGAGCCTCGGGCTGAGGTCGGCCTTCAGCTCCCGGAGGCTGCCTTCTGGGTTGCTACAGAAGAGGGGACTTTCCACCTTGCCCTGGTTCCTTCCTCCACCAGTGGAGACCCCCCAAGGCGTGAGGGGAAAGCCATTACCGGGTGCAGCCCTGGCCGTCTGTGGCCGCACCCACTGCTTCCGTTCCTACTGCCTTTTCTACAGGACGCGGGTGGAGCTGGGCACTCTCCATGGCTTCCATGGCACTTGGCCTGCTGTTCCTCGAGCCCACCCCGCACCAGCATTTTGGAATCTGCAGAGAGCGCTGCTCCCAGCTTCGCCACCTGCGCTGCCCTTAGAGAAGGAGCCACGAACCGCAGGCATCTCCACACCCCTGACGCGTGGACAGAGATGCTGCTTCCCGACCAAGGCGTCCCTGACGCTCACCCACGGAAGCTCGTCCCCCTCCCATGCTCATCTCTCAGCAGGGGGTGAGGCCTGCAGCGGGAGGGGAGGATGAGACTGGTGAAGAGGCCCTGGCAGCTCCCACCCCAGGTGTCTAGCGTCACAGCCCCTCCAGGTTCCCAGGCTAGACCCCCTCTTTAAGTTCAGGTTCCCAGGCTAGACCCCCTCTGTAAGTCCAGGTTACCTGCATCTTTCCCTTCCTCATCTTGAATTTGCTTAGTCTTCCCCAGCTAAAGAAAAGAAATGCCATCCAAGGCAAGATGATGGGAAGAGGGAGCTACCGTATCTTACACCTACATTCTGGCAACTGACTCAGAAAAACACGTCAATGAGCTTGGCCACCGTGGCAGGAAGTTCACTCCTGCCTGCAGGACGCTGCTGCTGGGGAAGGGAACTGAACCCAGTGGTCAGGCAGGCGCCGTGTCAGCGGCCTGTTAGCTCCAGCTTGCATTGCAGTCAGAACGGCCAGTGACCCCTGGACGGGCTCTTTCCCTGTGTATCTTCCCGGCTCAGGTCTGTATTTCTATAATGCAATTGTCTGGCTCCTGTCTCGACTGGGTCCCGCGGCACCAGCTCCGTTTCCCCTTCCCGCCAGGACTGGGGCGGCAGGGGTGGGTGCTTGGGTGCAGCGTGTTTCCCCGGGCCCTCCCTCTCTGCTTTCTCCCTGCTGCCTTCTTAGATGTGGAGCACCCACGTCTCCACTTAGGATCTTCATCCAACTCAGCTCTGCAGGCTCGCTCGGCCACCGCAGGGCCGCTGTAGAAACTCGCGCCGCAGTAGCTGCACATTCATAATGAGCACAAGTCACACTAGGGTTTGAGCCATAGAAAGAGGGAGCAGATCTGAGCTCCCAGGAGTCCAAGGAGTGACGTCCTTGTCACACTGTCTGGCATCTGGCACATTCAGGCTGGGCCAAGGGCAGCAGCCTGCCTTTGCCACTGGCCCACCCTACCCCACACCCACCACACCCCTACCTTTCTGTCCCTCCCTTTGGCTGAGGGCAGCAGTCCCCTTAGGATCGGAATGCTAGACTAGAACAGGCCCAAATGCTGAAAGCTGAAGCAACTTCTCCTTAGCCCCTTTCCAGGGCATTCCTCTCTCCCCGCTGGGCATGGGAAGGAGGGCACTGCAGGTCTGATGGGGACACATGCCCCTATCTTTTGCTGATCTTGAAGCCCTAAACCACACCGTCCTGGGAACAGAGGTGCAGGGCCATGGCTAGACTGGGTAGGAACCCAGGGATGATGTCCTGCCCTGTGGGAAGGTGTTGCATTGCGGCCGCCAGGCTGGCTGGCAGGGCAGAAAGGCTGCACTTGGTGGTCCTGCCTCCCCTGGAGAGCATTGACCTTGAAGGATGCTGGAGTTTGAGTTTTTTGGCAGGAGATGAGCCGCTGTGCAGGGCGGGGATTAAGAGGAGCTCTGAGGAGGCACCAGCGCCTGTTCCCTGCAGAGCCCGAGCATCCTTTCCCTTAAGAGGACCCCTTGCTTGCTCTCCGGGATCTGGAATCCAGCCAGAGATAATCCAGGAGCTTGCATCCTGGCGGATGTTGCTAGCGGGAGGGCAAGGAGGGAAGTCAGAGTTCTCCCTGACGGCCTGGAGGTCACCCTGCACTGGCGCTGGGCTGAGGGCTGCCGTGTGTGGAGGTAGGTTGAGCTAGTGGCCTTCTTAGCCTCTGGGGACTCAGAGTTTGTCACCAGGACGCACCCTTGCAGCTTTGCTTGGATGGTCTGCATAGGTCGAGCTGGGCTGCCTGGGTTCATGTCAGGTGGACCCACTCTCAGCCCTGCTCACACAGAGGCTATGCCAGGGCTCCTGCTGGTCAGCCTCCCCATCACGGTGGCCATGAGGCTCACAGCTGAAGGTTCCAGAAGGTGCTGGTCCCCTACGCCCCAGGAGAGCCACGTGGGCCTCCACTGGTGGTGACCTCTACAGGAACCGAGAGGAAAGAGCCACTGAGAGCCACTGTCCTGTCAGGGACTAGACATAGGAATCAGGGACTGGGGCTGGTGGCCATGGGTAGCTGAATGCATGGCAAATGCAGTTTGATTCATGCTGGCTACAGGAACTGGTGTCAGCCCTCCCCCAGCCCTGACCATACAGGAGACCATCAGGAAGGCTTTTTACCTAGGAGAGACAGAGAAGTAGACCCTGGCCCCCTAACCCCCAAAGAAGCTGTCTCTCGCCATTCCAGCCCCCCAGCAAAACTCAGCATTGGAACTGTTAGCGGTGGCTTCCAGAGCGTGTGGGTCCACGTGACCCGTCTGTGAGGAGGAGGAAAAGGATGTTGCTATGGCAACCATTGCATTCCTCCGGGGAGTTTGCCAAGGCTCACAAAAATAGGGACTGTGTTCTTAACTCGGGTTCTGCCTGATGGAAGCCTGGCTCCTTGTGTCTAACATCCTGCTGGAGGGGACCCTGCCCTCCAAGAAGCTGGGTGGTTTCTCTGTCTTCCTCTGGTGTTTGGACTTGTTCTTCCATTTACTCAGGAGAAAAGGAGCTACTTGGAAGCCTGGTGGCACCCCTTCCCCCACCTCTACCCTCCACCTTGCCTCCCAGAGCAGGAATCCCTAAATCCAGGCAAAAAGGCAAAAATATCATCTGGGAGGCAAAAATATATATATACATATATTTTAAGCCTCCAATCTTGAAAAGCATCTGTTTGCCTATTGAGAAGTTTTCCTGCCAGAAATGTGACCTTGAGTGAACTGAGGTGCAGGTGCGGTCTCGGCACGCCCAGGGGTTGCAGAAGTTTCTGGGTGTTCTCTTTGCAGAGACCACGTAGCGTGCTAGGAGTCTTCTTCCTCTTTCCCCACTCCTGCCTCCAGCTTCACGCGGCGAATGGGAATGGTCCTCTCTCTCCTCGTCCAGAAGCACCGCGTGGAAGGTGGGCAGCGGAGAGCACTCCTCCCGACGCCCCGCCCCTGGATCACGCGGTGGCGGTGGCCGCTCTGTGAGCTGGGAGAGAGTCGTCTTCTTCCATGTGCCTCCTGCTAGGTGTAGGGCAGACTCGGGTCAGGAACCAAGGAGAGTCTCGCACATTGCTCTTAACCTGAAACCAGCGGGGCCTCCCTGGGCCCACGTGAGGGCACAGCCCAAGGGTGAACCTGTGGCCCGCGAGGGCGCTCCTGGGGCTGGGCCGGCCTGGCGTCAGGTGGCTGCATGCCCGGGGTCCCTCTTCCGCTGTTCTCTTGCTCACCAACTTCAGAGGCTGCTCAGCGCAGTGCCTCCCGCCCGCAGCCTGCCAAGCACACTGGCTGAGCTTCCTGCACGGTTTCTCCAAAGGCCCTGGCACTCATATTGCCCTTGCCCTGCTCCACGGAGAGGCAGAGAGGGTCTGGACCTTCCTGCCTGCTAAGGGGTCCTTTTAGAACAAGGCCATGGTGTTGCAGGCACACTGAGATCATGCTTCTGGGCTCGGGCTGCGTCACCAGGAGGAGGGCAGCCCTGCCCTCCCTGGAGAACGCCTGTCTGAAGCGACCCCAGATCAGAAGGTGTCCGTGGGCCTCCTCAGTGAGGCCCGCAGGGCTGAGGCCTTGCCATAGCCCAGTGCTCAGCTCCCCCAAGGGAAGAATCCATCGAAATAGAAGAGAAGCATCATGCCGCACCGGGGGCTTTCGAGGTCAGTGCTCACAGTGATGGCAGAAGAGAGGTGGGTGGCGGCTGCCCGTCGCAGCCCCAGCCCAGGACAATTTAGGTGTCAGAGCTGTTCAGCTTCACTCCATATTTAATTTGACCAAGTCACTCAGGGGACTGTCCTCGGCCATGTGGCCTTGCCATGCCGTGGCTGTGACGGTTGGTCTGGAGGAGCAAGGCCAAGTGTGCCCAGCAGCTGAGCGCTTTTCTTAATGCCCTATGCTCCCTCCTGATGCACAGAGTCATTTTAACAGTGATGGTTTCTACTAGATAGAGGTTTGGGATCCTCTTTGCATGGTCTCAAGGGACACGGAAGTCATGCTCAAACCGTCTTTGAGGCAAAATTATCTTGGTTTCATCGGCTTGAAATACACAACCAAGAATCAGGTTTGTCCAGTTCCATGAGGACCGTCCTCGGTTCCTGGACACCTGTGTGGTCCCCTGCACCTGCCCTGATGCCGGGTGTGGTCATGCACTTCTCCTCAGAGGTGACAGACTGGCTTTCAAACCAGGCTTCTCACACGCTCAGAAGTTGTTCAAGTGAGGAGGAGGTGGAGGCTGGAATCTCCCAGCGGCTTGAGAAGCAGGCTAAGGAAGGGACGCGCTGGGAGTGCAAAACCCAGCTGCGAGGCCCCGCCCCGGGCCTGAGAGAAGGGTTTTGAGGGCTCAGACACTCTGCGTATTTTCCCTGTGTGCCTGGCCTACTTTGGGAACACACGGGCATCGAGCGCCATGGGGCTGCCCATCAGCTTGATCCAAATGACATGCCTGGTGCATTTCAAGAGGAGGCTGGTGGCTCACCTTGCCGGGGAGGACACAGGCACCTGCCAAGCCCAGAACACCGCTGCCAGGGCTCTGGGCCCACTGAACAGCGGCCAGGAGAGCAGAGCAGACAACCTGGGGTGGGGTCAGTGCTGTCGGAGAGGGCACAGGAGACAGGGCCCTTGGCCCAGTAGCCGGGGGATTTGAGTGGCTGCTGTCCCTGGCCTCAGGTTCCTCATCTCTGAAGCCAGAGGACAGGCTACCTAGAAAAGCCTCCCACGGGGACATTCTGCTTGATGCTAAAGCTGGATGCGTGGCCATTGCTGTGAGGGTCTTCACGAGTCCCAGGAGGCCACTGCGGTGAAGCCTCCTGTTTCGTGTCCACTGTCCGCCAATGAAATAGCACCCCTGGTTGGTGTCACGTAGGAGAGAGGTGCTGTGTGTCCCCTGAGGACTTGCTGAGTCCGAGGAGTGTCGAACGCGGGTTCCGAGTCCTTTCCTCAGCAAGGGTGAGAACCACGGTTCCGTCACCCCACCCTGGCCACGTGACCTGCACTTGTGAGCAGGTGGGGGGCAAACAAAGCTGCACTCCAAGAGAGGACGGCCGGTTCTGCATCTGAGGCCGCCCGGCCGGGGGCTGTGGACACGGAGCACAGTTTGCGTCATGGTCCCTCCTGTCTTTCCAGCCACTGGAGCAGCGGTTCCAGTACACGTGACGGGGGTGTGTGACTATCTGTAGCACAGAGAAGGCAGAGGCACCAGCCCTGGTGATTGTCAGGAATTAGATCAACAGCCCTGGGTTGGCGCGAGCGTGGGGCCTGCGTAGCCACCACCCACCCACGGGGAGGAGTGACAGGCCGGGAGAGCAGCGCAGGACCCAGTGTGTCTGGCCTTTCTGCCCCAAGCCGAGGTCTCCTCCCGAGATTCCACCCGGGCTCCCACTCCCTGAAGCAGGCCGAGGCCCCAACACTGCTACTCCCCGGAAGACGAGATGGCCCCAGGGAAGCGTCTCCTAGCTCCAGGTAGACATGCACACGAGCCAGTGTCTCGGCTCTCCAGGGAGAATCCAGGCATGTTCTCTCTTTTTGTATGAAGATAAGGATTTAGGGTCCTCGAGTGTCTTTTTGGCGGGGTTTGATTCTTTTCCCAGTTCTGAATGCAGAAGATGATCTTCTCCAAGGACTAGCTGAACAGTGCCCTTGGAGGGAAATCTGACTCAGAAAGTCTGGTGGGGCAAGGAGCTGGCAGTGCCTCCTCTGTGGACAGGGATGGGGCCACAGGATCCCAAGGTCATTAGCCTTGAGACACGAGTTGTTTCTCCAAGCACAGTAGAGATGCCCGGCACCCTGGCCACCAGCACACTGGGTGTGAAGAGAAACACAGAAAGGAGCAGGGTGCAGGAGCCCTGAGCATCGTGTCCAGGGGCCCCGAGACTGGCAGCTGGACCTCAGCCTTCCCATTTACCTCGCCACAGTCCTTTGTTTCTTTTTTTATTCAATGTCAGTCGATGGTTTCTGCGATGAAGTGATGAGAGAGTCAGCAGATTAGTCAAAAGAAAATCTTTATATAAAATGTAAATATTAATATAAATTAACTTGGCATGCAACTTACGGATCAAATGAAGTATATATTATTAATATGTTGTTATCTTAGTGTATAAAGGAAACTGACTGCCATATTTACCAGATGTTTTCTCTAACCAAACTTGTCTGTAAATATATAATCTGTATAAAAAGAGTCTAATTTACCATTATTTATGCAATAGAAAAAAATAAAAGTTTTTTTTTCTTTTGATGAGAGATTCAGTTCTTTATCTGTGCTTGGATTTGCAAATGGATCATGAGAGTTGTTCCTGTGGCCCTGAAGGGCTACCAGATCTGTTTAGATGACAGTTCAGCGTCACCAAGAGGCAGCGGGCAGGGGAAGTTGTGTGGAGGAGCTCTGCAGGGGAATGATTGACAGGGGGACACCAGATGCCCTGGAGCATCTGGGGAGGCTGGGAATCCTCTCCTGGCTGAGAGCAGAGTGAGCCTTAAGAAGACTTTGCAGGTACCCCAGTGAATGGCAGTGAGTGGCGTCTGCCTCTTGAGATCCGTTTGCCAGATCCCTCCCAGCACCGCATGCAGGCTGGCACCTAAGCCTTGAGGATGTCGAATGCTACTTGAGCTTCTGGAAGACGGAGGAGGAAACCAAGGGCCCCAGAGAGTGAAGCGACTTGGTGAAGGCCACTAGCCGAGATCCTGCCTGGGTTGGGGCCAGAACTCTGGTCTCGGGTTCCCCAGAACCATGAGGCACCCCATGTTTTCCCCACTTCTCAAACACGTCACCCCACACTTTCCAGCAGGTCTGATTCCTAGTCCGCACTCGGATCTTCCAGCTCTGCTAGGGTCCCGCTTTAAACATTGCACTATAAATGCCTTCTGCTGTGGTCCTGATCTGGGGCATCCCTCGAGGCTCATGTGCTGAAGACTGGGTCCCCAGGGCAGCAGAGCGCAGAGGTGGGGCTGCTCGGAAGGGGTCGGATCACGAGGGCTCTGGACGCATCAGTGGCGTTGGACACTGGGGGTGGTGGAAAGTAGTTGGAGGGTGGGACCTTGGAGGCTACATCCTGTCCCTGGCCTGTTCTTCTCTGCCGTGGCTGCTGGGAGGTAAGGAGCTTTCCGCTGTCCATGTCACATCCTTGCGCTCACCTCAGGCCCAGGAGCCACCAAGCCAGCCACCACGTACTGAAAGCTCTGGAACTGTGAGCCAGAATAGATCTCTTTCCCTCTAAGTTGGTTTTCCCAGGTATTTTGTCCCAATGACGAAAAGCTGACTAACACATCTCCTCAGGGGCACTTAGGAGGTGGAATCACAAAGCATTTGTTATTGTTTAAAAATTCTAAAATTAGAGTGTTCTAGGCATAAAGTACTTTTCTTTATGGTTTTCTCTCTGTTAACAGGGGCCTCTGATGAATCCCGGGGAGATAATGACTTAGATTTTATCCTCTCTAATCTACATTTTAAGACTTTTTATTATAACCAAATACTTGGTCATGAATATTCATTGTCCTGGGCTCCTTTGTCCCCGGAGTTCCCTGCATAACCAGCAGCTCACTGGGGACTGGCAACGAAGCTCAGGGTCTCTGACCCCCACACAGAGCTAGTGACTCGAAGCCTGAAGACTCCTAGCCCAACACTGACCCATGTGGAATTAATATCCAGGATGAGAGAAAAAGCTCCCCAAAGATGGGAGCACCCCGAGTCCTGGTGGGGTTCTATAGGAATTCGAGAAGTCAGTGTATTTCAGCAGCTTCCCTTTCAGGTAAATGTTTGTCTGTGGCCAGCCACGTGCAGTTAGAAAGCCATACCTAGTGCTGCCTTGTCTGCAAAAGCCACCTGGAGCAAAGAGCCTGGCTTTGGGGAGCCAAGGATTGGTGCCTGGGCTGCCACAGGTCCCGAGGCCACGTTCCAGGCCTGTCTCATACACCCTGGTTGTACTGACCCAGGACACCTGGGCTTCCACCGCTGGGCAGTGCCCTGAGCAGAGGGGACAGCTTGGCCCCCATCTCCCTGAATCCTGCCCCCAGGTCCTGGCACCCAGAACTCGGGGCTGTGTCCACCCTGTGGCCCGAAGGCTCTCCTGGCCTGGGTAGTCTTCAGCCATCAGTCCTTGAGCTCTGCCCACACCCAGCAGCCCACCCTGGACAAGACCCTGCTCCCGTTTCTAAATCTCCTACAGCTGGGGAGAAAGGGCCGGCCGGGGGCCAGCTGCAGGCAGTTCCGGGGCTGTGCCGCGGAGCTGGGTCCCCGCTCCACCTGGGCTTTGCCCCCTTGCCTTCCTCCCCTGCCTCTCTGTCTTCTGCTTTCCAGTGGTTCAGAGTCGCTGGGCCTCCAGACCCCTCCCAGGCGGGTTCCCAGCCCACGGGAGCTGCCTGGGGAAAAAAGCCGGTCTTAGTTCCTTCCCCAAATATGCAGGATGACTCCATCGGCCTGGGATGCAGGCCGAGCGGGGCATTAGGAGCCCAGCAGGTGATTCTCGTGGCAGGTGGGCTGAGGACCAGCGCTGAGTGCCTCCTGTTTCCAATCTGGATGGTTGGCAGACCTGACCTCTAAGCAAACAGTGCTCCAAGGAGGTCTCCACGCTGGCACCTGGAACTTGTTAGAAATGCACAGTGTAAGCCACGCAGAAATCTGGGTTGGGCACAGCAAACACCTCCCCGCCATTGATGCTGATGCACCTTCCAGCTTGAGAACCACGGGCTCGGGCATTGTCTCCAAGAGGTGACATCAGAATTCACACAGAATACGGCCATCGTGGGAATCACGGGCCGCTCGGTAAGCATGGAGGTGCCTGGGGCTACCCCGCACCTACTGCATTGGAACCTCAGAGGACAGGAGAGCTGGGGGTCACTTGAGGAAGTCCCCTGGGGAGCAGGGAGGAGGAACTATGAACTCAGCCAGGGCCCACCTGATGTAAGAGGGCTGGACCAGAACCTCGCATGCCCTGGGCTGGATGCTCAGGGGCCTCCTGGCTCCTCCGCCTCAGCAGGTGTCTCCTGGAGGCCTGTCCAGGTTGTCGCCTGCGGCCACAGCCCATCTCCCTGCCACACGGCAGCAGAGTCCCAGCCGGGCTTCAGAGGCCTGGGTGCTCCCCTCCAGGAGCTGCCACTGGCTCACAGACGGAGGCTCCCAAACCATCTTCCCTTCTGCCCGTCCAGGGTCAAAGCCCAGCTGCTGGCTACCCTGGGGAGTAGAGTGTGCAGAAGAGATGACTGTCCTCCCCTGCCCCCAAGATCACCGCAGATGACAGACACAGGAGTGTGCTGTACGGGATACGAATTACGTCTCAATGAAGCTGTTACAAAAATGAGCAACAGTGCAGTGCCCGCCCCCAGTGACTGGGGAGGCCAGTTCGAGGCCAGTCTCAGCAATTTATTAATACCCTAAGCAACTTAGCAAGACCCTGTCTTAGAATAAATATAAAGGGCTGGAGATGTGGCTCAGGGGTCAAGCGCCCAAATGTAGCCTCAAAACAGGAAAAGCAGCAGGAATCCCACGAGGGCAGGGTGGCCGGGGCTCCCGTGGGGAGTCGGGAAGGGCAGCTGGCAGGCTTCCTGTTTCTCCAGGTGCCTCAGACAGAACATCGTGGTTTTAGTCCATTTTCTGTTGCTGTAACAGAATAGCTGAGGCTGTGTAAATTATTGACAAAAGAGGTTTATGTAGCTCACAGTTCTGGAGGCTCAGGAGCCTAGGGCTGGCGTCTGCTCAGCCACTGGCCTTGTACATAGAGGTAAAGTGGAAGGGAGGTCTGTGTGGAAGAGACCCAGCGTGGGGAAAAGCGAGAGAGGAGGAAGAGAAGCTGATCTGACTCCTGGCAGGTCTGCTAGGCGAGGCCTACCCTGTGCTGCGGGAGCCACGCTACCCTCGTGCGGCCAGGCCGCGTCGGCCCAGCCCTGCAGTCCCCGCTCCTCTAGCACAGGGTGCCTGCCGTTAACCCCACAGTTCTGGCGGGCACACTGAGTACAGAGCGCGCCGGCCTGCACCTCAGGTGGCGCACGGGCCAGGCCCGGCCGCCTTGCTGGAAGAGGACCCTGCAGGAGCTTCCTGCAGCCTGGCTCTTCTGGCCCTTCAGGGGGAGGAGCACCCAGCCACCTTCCGTGCATCTGACTCTGTGGCCCAGGAACTCCGTGGGGTGGTTTCTCTTGGCTCGCCTCACCCCAGAGCTCGCCTGCTATCCCTGACCAGCCTTCAAGGACAGGGCGTCCATCCAGCGAGGCAGTGTGGGGAGGGGGATGCTGGGGTGTCCACGGCACTGCAGGGAAGAGACAGCACAGGGCTGTGGGTGGGCCTACAGCCTCCATCCAGGGCCGATGGACAGACGGCCTGGGCCAGTGGCCAGCCTGGGCTTCGTCAGCATCTAGCAGCTCACCCTGCCCCTAGCCGTGCCCCAGCACGGGGCCTGCCAAGCTCAGGTGGGTGCCCCAGCACGGGGCCCTGCCCACAGAGTGGGTGCCCCAGCACAGGGCCTGCCAAGCTCAGGTGGGAGCCCCAGCACGGGGCCTGCCAAGCTCAGGCAGGTGCCCCAGCAGAGGGCCCTGCCAAGCTCAGGCAGGTGCTCTCTGCACGGGGCCCTGCCAACAGGGTGGGTGCTCCAGCATGGGACCCTGCCAACAGGATGGGTGCTCCAGCACAGGGCCTGACAAGCTCAGGTGGGTGCCCCAGCATGGAGCCCTGCCAACAGGGTAGGTGCTCCAGCACAGGGCCCTGCCAACAGAGTGGGTGCCCCAGCACGGGGCCCTGCCAAGCTCAGGGGGGTGCTCCAGCATGGGGCCCTGCCAACAGGGTGGGTGCTCCAGCATGAGGCCCTGCCAACATAGAGTGGGTGCCCCAGCACGGGGCCCTGCCAAGCTCAGGGGGTGCTCCAGCATGGGCCCCTGCCAACAGGGTGGGTGCTCCAGCATGAGGCCCTGCCAACAGGGAGGGTGCTCCAGCACCGGGCCTGCCAAGCTCAGGTGGGTGCTCCAGCATGAGGCCCTGCCAACAGGGTGGGTGCTCCAGCACCGGGCCTGCCAAGCTCAGGTGGGTGCTCCAGCATGAGGCCCTGCCAACAGGGTGGGTGCTCCAGCACCGGGCCTGCCAAGCTCAGGTGGGTGCTCCAGCACGGGGCCCCGCCAACATAGAGTGGGCGCTTGATAAATATTTTCTAAATAAATAAGTAAATACACCCAGACGCGTCTCAATGCTTAGGGACCAGCGTCCTCTGCTGGCACAGGGTCCTGGGTGCTCCCTCTCTCTCCGCCACGTCCCATCTCCAAGCCCCCGTCCCACGCAGGTGTCCAGAATCAGGTGCGCTGTTTGTGTCTGCCTACACTTTAGCTCCCCCTGCAGGTGAGTCTCTCCCCATCCTCTGTGAGAAGCCAGGCTGAGACCTCGGCCCCTCAGCTCCTCCTAGAGCGGTCCATGGGCCTGGCTGAGACACAGCCCTTCACTCTCCCGCCCGGCTCCTTCCTCACATGTTAATACGTTTAGGAAGGAGATTCACTTTGAGAAGGGCTCACACCAACAGGGAGGCTAGGAAGTCCATGATCTGTTGCTTGCCACCTGGAGGCCGGTGGTACAGTTCCAGTCTGTATCCAAATGCCTGGGGACAGGGGAGTTGATGGTTTAAGTCTCGCCAGGAGCAGAGAGGCTGAGGTAGGGGGTGTGAGCTGGGCATGGGGCTGGGGCCAGGAGCCAGCTCCTGTTGCTGCCTCCCTCCAGCCCCTCAGTGGACTGTGTGGTACCCACCCGCATTGAGGAGAGCAGCTTTCTCCACTGAATCCACCAATTCAAATGCTAATCTCTTTGGGGATTAGCACACACCCCCAAATCATGTTCAATCCAGACACCCCATGGCCCAGTCAAATTCATGCATAGAATTAACCATGACAGATCGTCTCCACAGACAGGCTTCCTGGAAAAGAAGTCAGGCAGTGAGGGACAGACAGTCCATTCCAGCAGAGGTATCAGCCCATGCAAAGGCCCGGGCACAAGGCACACTTGGCGGAGAGACTTTGCATTAATCCAGGGAAGAAATGATGAGAGTTTGGACTCAAAAAACAAGTGGAGCTAAGAGAGGAAGACAGACCTGGGAGAACCTGAGTAAGGAGGGTCAGGAGGACCTGGTGACTGGCGTGGGGTGTGGCTTGGTGGATGGAGGGGCTCTGGCACACATTTAGGCTTCTGGTGTGAACAGATGGGGGCCATGGAGTTTAGCTCAGCCCATGACTTTGGGGCCTGCACGTGCCTTGCGTAGGCTGCTTGAGAGCGCTGGCTGGGCTGGAGCCTGCGGCTTCCGTACAGAAAAGTCACTGGCCAGCTGCTCCGCCTGCCCTCTGGACGCTGGGGGAAAGGGCCACCAGTGTCCACACCTCTCTCACGCGATCTCCTCCTCCCCCTTGTGGCACAAGGGAGAGCTGCAGCCCGTTGTGGGTAGTGACCGTGGCTGGAACTCCAGGACCTGCCTGGTGGTCCAGTAAATTGCTGTTTGCCTCCCGTCCTGATGTCCTTTAGACCCGCAGCAGCCTGGCCTGCAGAAACTGGGCCAGGGAGGGGATTTCATGCCACCGGCAGCCCGAAAGGCAGGGACAGAATCATCTCCACAGGGGGAATGCCCCAGATGTTGGCAAGGTAGGGGAGGAGAGAGCCCTGGTCCGCTGGCCCGGATGCGGATAGCACAGCCCCTGGGGCACACCAGGTGGGGGTCTCCTCAAACACAAAGTCACGGCTAGCATGGACCCAGCCTTCCAGGATGTGTGCAGAGGGAACAAAGAGCCGTCTGCAGCCCTGTTCATGGCAGCGGTGTTCACCCTCGGCCGCAGGAAGCAACCCACTGAGCAGCTAAGGATCTGTGCCTGGAGTGGGCGGGGGACAGACAGCTCCTGGTGTGTCATGGAAGGCTTTGGTCTTAAAGAAGAAGGAAACCTGACCATTTGCAAGGACGTGAGTGAACCTGGGGAGCTGAGTGGGATCAGCCAGGCACAGGAGCACTGCTTATCCCCCACCAAGTGTGGAGTCCAGAGTGTGGGAGGGGATGGGCCTGGGGCAGGAGGGGCGAAGGTGTCCACCAGAGGGCAGGGGTTTTGGGACAGAGGTGAGTGCACTCCGCAGCCTCCGTCACTGCTGGTCGCACACTGGGGCCTGCAGGATCGGGTCCAGGTGACTGCAGGAGCTGGCGTGCCCCAGCCACCTGATGTCACCCGCCCTCTCATGGCGGGCAGGGGGGGACCTCTCGCGCACACCCACGTGCTCGCCATTTTTATCTGCCAGTTGTACCTTGGTAAAACCGGAGAAATGTTAATAGGAATGGGCAAAACATTTCCAAATTTGATGAAAACTGTAAATCATACATTCAACGAGCTCAGAGAAGCCCAGACACAGAAGCATGAAGGATACTGAGTTGCTTGAATCTAGTGATGATGAGAAAGATTCCAGACATCTAGGGGGAATCATTCCATTCAAAGAACCAAATGTAACAATCGCTGCAGGTATCGGGATAGAGTTTTGAAGGTGATCAATGTTAAATTAATATTAAAATACAGCAAAGAAAGAACTCAACCTAGAATGATTCACCCAGTGAAAATGTCTCTTTTTTTGTTGTTGAAAAAAGAAAAAGGAGCAAAGCACAGAGGTTTTAGACACACAAAAGTTGAAAGAATTCATCACCAACAGACCTGCACTACAAGAAATGTTAATGCAGTCATCAAAGCAGGAGGAAGTAATAAAAATCAGAAGGAAAGATAAAAAAGAAATAAACAGAAAAGCAATAGAGAAAATTAATGGAACCAAAAGCTGGTTCTTGGAGAAGATTAAAAAGAGAGAAGACATAAATTTCCAGTATCAGGAATGAGTTGGCTGATGGCACTATGGATTTCATAAACACTAAAATAATGAGTTTTAAATCAATGGTATTCCCACAGAAGATCATCATTTTAGCGTCTGTCCAGCCTGTGGTGACGTCGCCTACCTCGCTGTCTTCAATGCACATCCACAATGATCTCTGGAAATTCTGCTAAAATCCACCAAAAACGTTGCTAGACCAGCACAAGATGAAGGATTCAAAAATCATTGTGCAAAAAAATAAATTGTATTTCTGTACATTCAGAACCAACAACTGGAGATTGAAATCAAAGATATATCATTTGTAATAGCATCTGAAATCATAAAATGAGAATAAAACTGACAAGCAATATGCCCACCGTCTCCCGGGAACTGCAACACTGCGGAGAGAAAGGAGGAGGGCCCGGAGCGGAGGCCACGCCATCCTCCTAGGTCGGAGGACACGATGTCAGCTATTCCCAAGTTCATCTGCGTATTCAGAGCAATCTCAAGGAAAATGCCAATCTCTTCTCCTTTGCAGAAACCAGCAAACTGATTTTAAGTTCTGTACAGAAATACAAAGACCCAGAACTTGAAAAGCAACGTTGGAGAGGAAGTTAACACCATCTGACATCAGGACCTCCTGTGCAGATGGTCATCAGGACAGCAGTGTCCAGACAAGGACGGACCAGGAGGTGAGAGGAGCAGGGGGTCCAGAGCAGACCCTCACATACATGGACAGCCCAGTTCCAACCATGTGCAAAGGCACAGTCTCATACTTCCCTGCAAGGAGCGGACCAAGGTCTGGACCTCAAATAACACTCAACAGTGAACTCAAGATGTGCCGAGATTCAAATGTACAACCCAAACTATAAAATTTCTAGAACTAGAAAATGTTTGCGACCAAAGTCAGGCAAAGATTTCTTAGAATGTCACCAGCAGTCTGTTCGGTTTCGTACAGCTGAAATGTGTGCACTTACTGTATGTCCACAGAACCCTAATAAAGCTGCTTAAACATTATCTGTAAAAACAGGGTAAGTGTGTAAGATCTAGTCATCACTTACACATACATGTGTGTTTAATGAAACAAACCACAGAAGCCACGCTCGTGCATGGACTCTGCTGGCTGGGCTACGGGTGCCTTCGCCCGCCTCGCCCCACCCAGCTCACCTGACCGCTCCTCTCCTCTCTTTTCCCTGTTATAACCCAGAAGCCTTTGGTTCAGTGGATGTCTCCGGTGCAAGACTGGCTTCTGGACCCTCAGTCCCTTTTCTCTGTATCTTGGCAACTTGGAGCTCCGGCCAGCACCTACACCTGCCTGCACCCAGCCTGCCACTGGACACCTCCTTGGAGCCACCCACCAGGGATCCCCCAGCACCTGTTCATGCTGGGACATAGAGAATGTGGTTGGAGTTCCCCAAACCCAAGGCTGAGTACCTCCCCGGTCAGCTCGTGGAGGGAGGGAGGGACTTGGTTGAGTGTCGTGCCATCTGCCCAGCACCTACAATGGCCTCGGACTTAAGCAGTGCTCAGATAATTTGGGAATAAATCACCATTTCAGCACCTGTCTTTAGTGTGAGGTCAGTTCGCCCTCTCTGGATTCAGGATGTACTTCAGTCACAGAGGTCAGACCAACCAGCATTGAAAAGAGTACTCAAGAGCCTTTCGTTTTATGGGGAAAACAAAACAAAGCAAAACTGAGGCCCAAAGACAAGCACTGGGTCCAAGGTCCTGGACTGAGTGGTTAATGGCCGAGCTGGGACAGGAAACGAGTCCCCACGTCCTGGGCCTGCCTATTCCCCAATACCTCAGTGTCTCTTCCAACAGCTGCAGAATCTCACAGTTCCCAGAAAGGGTCTGAGCCCGGTTCCGGCCCAGGCAACAGGAGGAAGCTCCATATGTGGCCCACAGAAGGCCACTGTTGGGGATGTCCCCTCCTGGGACTTCACTCTCAGACCTCCTGCCCACAGGGCTCAGGAGGAGGGCTCTGGTTGCCAACTCGGGCTGTGGACTGAGAGAGCATGAGAGGGACCTTGCCTTGGAGAAGGAAGGAGGGATCTTAAGAAGCCCGAGAGAGAGGCTGAAGCCAGACGCCATCCCAGTTGGCACCTGCCAAGCAGTCAGCACAGGTGCTACTGGATGGGGCCAGGGTGTGGAGGGACAGCGAGGCAGGGAGCAGCAAGAGGAAGGGGCTCAGGGGCAGCAGAGAGAGAAAACAGCCCCTGACCTCACCCCAGGATGACCATTACCCCCAGGGCTGAGGGGGCTCAGTGGGCACATGAGCTTTAGGGGGCACAGCCCTCGCGGTGGCCCTGCCTCTCCCTCCACCGTTAGAGATAAGCTGAGTTGGGGCTGTTCGGTTTCCCGGTTTCCCTGGGTCTCCTAGGAGAATGCAAATAGCTCTTAGCAGGAATTAGATGCCAGAAGTTCCTGACCCTGGCTGCACATTAGAACCATCTGGGGAGCTTTTAAAAAATACTGCTGCTGCCACAGGCAATCACACCCGCACGGCGAGTGGCCATAATATTTTAAGACTCCCCAGACGGTTCTAGTGTCTAAGCCAGGGAAGGTTGAGATCTCTGATGGTTTGACTATCTGAAATGTCAGAGCGGAAAAGGGCTTTAGAAATTATGGGGCCTTCGGTGGCAGGTGGGGAAGCCGACGCCTGGAGTGAAGTGGGTCCAGGGAACCTGGCAGAGACGGAGCTGGAAGGGCGCTTCATCAGGGCCGACTCTGGAGCTACAAGGACGGTGACCCTGAGCAAAGGGACCCAGAGACAGTAAGGAGGGGAGAGCCCCAGGGCAGAGGCCCCTGACAGGGCCAGGCGGCAATGCGGGCAGCTGCCAGGTTCCCCAGTGTGCGCACACCGCCGGCGTGAGCGCTGGCAGGCTGGGCCTGGGGAGGCGTCCTCCTCCCTCCCTGTCTTCCTTCCTTTCTCCTAGATGGCCTTCACCCAGAGCGAGGCCTCCTGGAGTCTGCCCAGCCACCCAGACGCCCCATCCTCCAGTTAGGTCTTTGCAGGGGGTGCCAGGCGCAGGAAGATGGGGCTGCCCGGGCTGCGCAGCAGGTCCTGTGCTGCCCCCTGAGGGTTTCTCCGCCCGGGTTGCCCCTTTGGCTCCTCCTGGCAGTCCAGTGGGAACCCCGGGCGTGCAGGGAACTGGGCACAAGCGACCCTCGGGGATGTACTCCAAGAGCCGCCTTGCCCGCCACTGTCCCGGGGTTTTCTTCCAACTCCCCAAAGGTCAAGTGGGTGAGTGACCAGAGAGCCATTTAGCCGCTCCCGGGGCGGTGGGGAGGCAGCTGCAGGTGGCACCTCCAGGACAAAAGCCCCGGGCAGCGCCACGGCCCCGTGCGCCTCGGCCAGCCGGTCTCCCAAGTTGGGGCGGCCGGGGAGCAGCGCGCCTCCCGGCGTCGCCGCGGAGGGTTTGAGCACGAGGCCACAGTGGACCCTGGTGGGCGGTCCTCAGGCTCCTGCGCAGCGCCGCGCGCCCTCTGGTGGCGCCGCGCCCTCGGTGCCCAGCGGTGTCCAGCCCGCTAGGAGCGCCCACCACGGGTCGGGCCAGCGCGCAGGGGCTGCAGCCCGGGGCTTCCCGCGTCGTGGCCACCGCACGGATCGGTGCTCTGCGCTTGCGGTTTGCAGCTGTGCCGCTTCCCGGGCCCGGGCCGCGGGTTCGTCTTGGGCGTGGGTTGAACAGCGCCTGACGCTGCTCTCCATGGAGTCTAGACGGAGCGCCTCAACCAAGCGGCAGCACTGTCCACCCGGAGCCACGCTGCAGCCCAAAGCAGAGACAAGTGACCCTCCGCGTTGCAGAGTGGGCGCTGAGCCCCAGACCTGGGTGTCCCAGGACAGGGCGGTGCCCTCCGCCGTCCAGCACCGGGCTGTGGGATGGGAGCCACGCTGACCTGCCTGTTCACCAGGTGAACCCCGGTGACCCGGGAGCCAGGCGCTGCTGTCCCTGGACGCTGACCCCCGCCCTCCTCTCAGGCGTCTGGTGGCGGCGCTTCTCGCCTGGCCCACGTCCCTGCCATGGCAAGCTGTGAAGGATCCGTGAGGTCCCAGGGGAAGGTGGGAACGTGCCGTGGCCTGCAGGCAGCATGAGGGGCTGTGGCTGTCACCTCCCCCTGAGGAGCCCTCTCTGGTCTCACCCACGGGAGCATTAGGCCTCTCCTCCGCCCGTGTCCCTGCTCAAGGGGATTTGCACACTCACAGGACCCCAGGCTTAGTCTAGAAGGCAAGGACTGGGGACCCTCAGGTTCCCGAGCCTCCTGGCTGACAGCAGGTGCTGCGTTCCTGCTGAGAGGAGCAGGTCCCCGCGGCTGCCCTGGAGAGGACAGCTGGCGTCTCCTGGACTTTGTCCCCTGCACCTTTTCCCTTTGCTGACTTGGGTCAGTCCTTTTGTTGCACCGACTGTGAGCCTAGCAGCTGCACTGGGTCCGTGTCTCCTTCCTGCGAGTCCTTGAACCCGAGGGCTGTCTCGGGGACCCCAACACTGCATTCCTGGGATGCCAGGGTCGGTGATGGGGTCTCTCCAGCTGTGTCTGGTGGCTGCAGGGTACTCAGTGAGAAGAGCTTGCACGTGGCTAAGTATGGGGTAGGTGGCGATGACAACACGGGAAAGATGAGCCACCCACGTCCCGATCTGGACCTGCCGCATGGCCAGTTTTATGTATCTGTCAACTTTCCAGGGCCAGAGGCTGTCCAGAGATGTGGTCAAACATTATTTCCTGATGTCTGTGAGGGTCTTTTGGGGCGAGATGAGCCTTTGATTTGGTAGACTGAGTGGAACAGATTGTGGGTGGGCTTCTCCCAGTCCCCTAAAGCCTGAGTGGAATGGAATCCAGGGCCGAGTCGGACTTGTCTCGCTCTTCTTGGTCGTCTCTGAGCGGAGCGCTGGCCTGGTCTTGCCTTCGGGCTCTGACTGGGACGGGAATTCACACCGCTGGTGTCTTGGTTCTCAGAGCTCTAGATGTGCGCTGCAGGTGCCCGGGGCCCTGGCGGGTCTCCAGCTTGCTGACTGCAGACTTTGGGCTTCTCAGCCGCCATAACCCCGCGAGCCAATGCTTTATAGTGAAGCGATCTATCCATCCACCCGTCCGTCCACCCATCCACCCACCCATCCATTAGTCTTGTAATGTACCTGCTGCGACAACCCTACTAACTAACCCTGGAGATCGAGGCCCGAGAGCCTAGGATATGCCCTGAGTCACGGTTTGGACATGAGGTGACCTCAAAACTCCTGTGTTGATGCAGGAGGTGAATCTACTGGATCGCGAGAGCTGTAACGGGTGGGTTGATCCTTGGTGGACTGAAAGGACTGGGTGAGGGCTTTTTTTTTGGTACTGGGGATTGAACTCAGGGGCACTGGACCACTGAGCCACACCCCCAGCCCTATTTTGTGTTTTATGTAGAGACAGGGTCTCACTGAGTTGCTTAGCGCCTCACCATTGCTGAGGCTGGCTTTGAACTCGCGATTCTCCTGTCTCAGCCTCCCAGAGTGCTGGGATTACAGGCGTGAGCTCTGGGTCAGCAGCGCCTGGCTGCTGCTGCTGCTGCTTTTTTTTTTTTAAAGAACATTAACCAGGCGCGTGGTGCATGCCTATAATCCCAGCAACTCTGGAGCCTGAGGCGGGAGGATCACAAGTTCAAAGCCAGCCTCAGCAATTTATCAAGGCCCTAAGCAATTCCATGAGACTCTGTCTCAAAATCAAAAATATATATTGGGTTGGGGATGTGGTTCAGTGGTTCAGTGCCTCAGGTTCAATCCTGGTACCAAGAAACAAACAAACAAACAACCACAACACCTTATAGAGGATTCAGTCTCGTCCCTGTAACCTGAAGCATTCAGGAGAGAGCTTCTTTCTGGAAGGTCTGGGGTTCAGCACCAAGAGAGCCGTGCTACGCTGTGAGCTCCAGGTCTACGGTTACGAGACCAAGCACAGGGCCTGGACTCCCACACCGAGTGACCTACAGAGAGGCCAGCACGGGGCACAGCATGAGCAGGGATGCGAAGGAGAACGAGGAGGAGGAGGCAAAGGAGAGGATGCCCCTGAAAAGACAGCACCTCCCAAACAGTAGCGAGCGTTACAAATATTGAACAAGCGTTTTCTCCCCTGTCTCAGGACAAACAGGTAGGGACATTGCCTCAGTAGGTCACGGTGCTGTTGGCATTTCTGAACAATTTAAGACCGTGTTTCAGTAAAAGGATTATCTGGAAGAGAAAGTTGTCAATGCCAGGGAATTGATTTGTCGGGAGAGGTGATGCCTTGCGGAATTATCATTATTTATTACAATTGTTATGGAGCTATTTTAACTAAATTATTTGAATTATTACTTGGTGTCACTTTTAAACCCCGTCTTGTTTTCTGTCAAACTCGCTCTTGTCCATGATGGGTTTCCCGACCACACCCATCAGGTCTAGAAAACGGCAAGCGTCTCCACAGTTCCAAGACCAGAGACCATCTCTGTCTCCTTCCTCTGCCTCCACGATGGATCCTGTTCTACTTTCTGGACTAACAGTCCATCTCGTTTCATTTCTGTACCAGTAACGATGGAGCTTTGTGTCCTGCAGACTCCGCCAGGACGTCCCAAGGTCCCCGTGGTCTGACATTTGAGGCTCAGAGGGCTTCTGGAGGAGCCGTGGTTTCTCCGTTAATGAAGCCAGGTACCCAGCAAGCTCAAGGTCATTCCAGGCCTCTTCCTCACGGCTTCGGAGGGGTGGGTGCAGCCTGGAGCAAAGAGGCCTGCTTCCTTCTGCTTCCGAGGATGGTTTCCAAGCCAAGAGGAAGCCCATCCTGTAGGTTTCGCTGACTGAGAGAAGGGTTCCTAAATTCCAGGAGTCCCTGGCAACAGCGAGGGCAGAGCAGGTGGCTGGAGCTAGACGGCCACGGGGCTGCCACTCTGAGGGCCGGCGTCAGCGAGGTCCTGCCCGTGGGGCCCTGTCCCCTTTCGGTTGTGGAGTTGGTGGGAGCTGCTTGGAGAGGGTGGAAAAGAGCACAGGTGGAAATCGGAGCCCACCCAGACAGGACTCCGGGATGCAGCCAGGGACAGCGCGCCCGACGTTGTGGGACAATCGGTGGCAGCCAGGGCATGGAGGAAGCAGCAGGCCAGCCCAGTGACGAGGTGGCCACCAGGAATGGGGTTCTGCCAGGAAGGAGGCCAGCACAACTCGGGGTCGGGTGCCAAGACCCTCTGTGGAGCTAGGGCGGGGACCTCCCAGGAGAGGTCAGCAGTGACCCCAGGACCACACAGACACAGATGCCACCAACCCTTAGGAGGGTGCGTGTGGCTGTCTTTGGGAAGATGAGAAAGGTGTCTGAACTTTGGATGAACTTGGCTGTCTAACCGGAATGCTTGCTCTGGATTTAGAAAGCATGGTGTCCTGATAGGTGATCCCTGTTGCCTGC
The DNA here is from genome assembly GCA_028644305.1 of Xerus rutilus. Taxonomy (NCBI): domain Eukaryota; kingdom Metazoa; phylum Chordata; class Mammalia; order Rodentia; family Sciuridae; genus Xerus; species Xerus rutilus. The sequence goes on from CM053415.1 coordinate 1,056,842, forward strand.
CAGCCACAGCACCCCGTGCCCCAGCGCCACAGCGAGACGGGTCAAATGGAGAAAGTGAGGTGCCTCTGCGCTCTGAGCACCTGACCTCAAGGCCACTCTGTTTTTATGAGACCACACACGATCTGGAGCCCTGAGGCACTGAACTGTGGCAACCTTGGAGACGAGCAATCCTGCCTTAAAGAGCAGATTTGAAAGCAGATCTGGAGAGATTGAGAACCACTTTTCCTGACTCAAACTTCCTCCCAGCCAAAATCACCCACACCAAAACACTCACAGATCTCTCTCCCGGAACGCAGACCCAAAGGTCTCACATCTGCCTGAGTCACACTTGGCTCAGCCAGCAACGGCTCAGCTCTTGCCAGTCAGACACTACATTTCTCTCTGTATTTTGAAAGGGGGATGGGGATTGAAATAGGCCCACCTACCCCTCACTTCTCAGTGATCACAGTACCAGAAATTGAACACGGAGGCAAAAGAAACGCCCCGGAATATTTGAAGAAATTAAAGGTGACTCTTAGTACAGCTTTTGTTTTTAGTCTGTTTTCTGTTGCTATGACAGAATACCCGAGACTGGAAAATTTACAAAGAAAAAAGTTTATTGATCTCATAGTCTGGAGGCTGGAAAGTCAAAGATTGGACAGCTCATCCAGAGGGCATCATGTTTCTTCAACTCATGGCCAAGATGGGAAGGGCAAGTGGACACATGCCAAGACACAAAACACAAAGGGTGACCTTGCTTTATAATGGCCTACTTTTGGGTAACTCATCCAGTTCCACAGGAGTGGGAACTCACAGGAGAAGGGACTCATGCAGTCGTGAGCACCCTGCCCTCACGACCCAGCACCCTCTCCCTGGGCCCTGCCTGCCAGCACCGCCATGATGGCGACCACAGTCCAGCAGGAGTTCTGGAGAGGACCAGCCATGGGACAGCCCAGCAACCGCCCATCACCAGTCTTCAGAATTTTCACATATGATTGACCCTTGACACCGGGAGCCCTGACGCATGAAGCTGCAGACTGGGCGGGAAGACTGGTGGGTGATACCAAAGACAGGTGTCCCAGGGGAGAGCGGGGTGCTGGCCTGGGCACCCCTGTTTCAGGCTGGCAGCCTCCGTGTAGAGGGAGAACCTCTGGAAGAGACAGGCATAGGATCCAGATGGCGGACTGAGCATCCGCCTCCTCTCCTTCCACCCAGCCTCCTGGGATGGCCGTCTGTGAAGACCCAGCTAGTGGTACCCTGCCTGAGAGCAGCCCCGAGGCTGTGCTCCTGACGTCCACGTCACAGGCCTGGGCAGGGTGGAGGTGGATGAGGAGCCTGGGAGGGTCAGGTGCAGGCGGTACGACCACACTGACAGAGGTGGTGGCTGCGATTCTGGTGCCTCCTGGGGGTGTCCAGGGTGGACCAAAGGCCCTGGGCAGGCTGCCTTCAGAAGAGCTGCGTTGAAGAGAAGTGGTATTGGACAGAGGGGAGCAGGCAAGCAGACCTTCCTCAAGACCCTCACAACGGGGGAGACCCCCAACTCTGCTCCACCACAGCAGCAGCCTGCAGAGGTTTTCAGCCCTGGGGCACCTGAGAGGGAAATCCCTGGCGATGTCAGGGGCAGGCTGGTCAGCGGGACTGGGAAGCCCTGGCGATGTCAGGGGCAGCCTGGTCAGCGGGACTGGGAAGCCCTGGCCATGTCAGGGGCAGGCTGGTCAGCGGGACTGGGAAGCCCTGGCGATGTCAGGGGCAGGCTGGTCAGCGGGACTGGGAAGCCCTGGCGATGTCAGGGGCAGGCTGGTCAGCGGGACTGGGAAGCATACCAAGTTATTCCTGCCTTCCAAGAGCTGTTCCTTCTGTGATTCGGCCTTTGTGTTGGTGTCCGTCTAGACCAGGCTCCTCCTACCCTCCATGGGGACTAGGGGACAGGGGCTTATCCTTCTTGATGGCTTCATCTCAGGGGGTGGCTCCCAGGTCCCTGAGACGGATACCCCTGTGTTGTAAAACTGGCAAGAATCCACAATGGCAGGCTTTCTGTGTTTAATACCAGTTCTATTGAGATGGAAGCCACACACCATAGAAGAAGTTCTCCCAGCCAAGAATCGTCCGTCCTCAGCAGGGCAGGCTGAGGAGCCCTGTTTCAAACTGCCCAAAACATGATATGGGGTAAAATGCCACCTGAACAGAGCCTCGTCATTAAGTGATGCTTCTACCGCCCATTGGTGGTCAGTTTTTGCCCAGTAACAAGTTAGCCAGAGGCAAGGTGGGGGCAGCATGGAGTGGGAGAGGAGAGCCTGGACTCTGTCGGAGGCCTGCGGTGGAGTCCCAGTCAGCCCTAACAGGTCCACGCCTAAGTGGTCAGTTTGCCATAACCACAGTAGCAACTGTCTCTAAGAGCTGTAAAAATTATTAAATGAGGAAGTATTTCTAAAGGGCTTGGCGTGGAGGCTGAGACTCAGTAAAATCACTATCAATAATAAATATTCAAAAGGAATGTAAGTTTCTTCCCGCCCGGAACCTAGTATTTAACAGAAACGATTTCACCGGTTTCTTACAACACTAGCAATTTGCCTGCACTGGCCCCATCTTGTGGTCATAAATGCTTCCTGTTGCAAAGCCTCTCCATTCTGAATCCCTGTCCAGGTCTGTCCCCTAGAAAGCCTTATCTTCATCTGAAGACGCTTCCTGGGAAGCCGGTGACCCCTGCCAGCTTGCTGGGGCTCTTTCGTGCCCTGGTTCCTGTCTCGGTGGCTAGAGGAAGCAAGGAGCTTTTCTGTTGTAAAGGTCGCCTTTCAGCTGTCAATGACAGCGCTCAGAAGGTCCCAAGGTCCTTCTCCACCCTGGGTTGGTGCCACTGCCTGCCCCCCAGGACCTGCCCTGGCCTCTCCTGCAAAGGCCTCCTCCAGAGCCCAGGTCCTTTTCCTCCTGGGGCTGCGAGCGAGGCTCCCCAGGCTCCCCAGGCTCCCCAGGCTCTCTGCGCGCGGAGGCCAGGCTGTGACTTGCTGCAGTGACACGTTTTCTAACCTCAGGGCTCCCAGGAAGAGGTCAGGAGGGAGCCGCCTGCAGGTGGGCTGAGCCTTGGCTCAGTCGTGAGGGTTCTCCCTTTGGCCGCGAGGTGGCGCTGCAGCGGCTCTTGCTCCCGAGACCTCCGCTGAGCCGGCTGCAGGTGGAGCCAGACTCGGGATTCTCCCTGCCCTGCCCAGCGGCTTGTGCCCGAGGTTCTCTTGGGGCTGGCCGTGGGGATTCCAGTGCCTTGTGTAACCTTGTGGCTCTGCTCAAGGACACTCCCCTGTCCTTAAGCGGGCAGCTCCGGGTGTTCCGGCCATGCCTGGCTGTGGGATGTGACTGGTCCCTGCCAGGGCAGTCCCTGGAGTCCTCCTGACCTTGGTGCTATGGTCATAGCCACAGGATTGAGTCTGCTCGTGGCCCAAAGACCGGATCTGTCGTGCAGGTAGGGTGTGATGGCAGGTGTGGATGGCTAGGCATCTGCCCCCACCCTGTGTTTTGGCAGGTCAGCCTACGGTGTTGCTGAGGGACAGTTAGGGCAGGTCACTAGCTGGAGTCTTGAAGACAGATGCTTTTGTCTTTTTTCAAATCCTGAATTCATACAGGAACTCATCTGGCAGCAAAATCTAAAGAGATGTGTCTTTGGGGACCTGAAAGGGGGACAGATTCCTTTCCTGGGACTTGGAGAAGGTTCAGGTGTTGGGAAGTCCCTCCCTGGCCCACAGATGAATGCCCTGGCTGAGGAGCAGACTCCTGGAAGCTTTGGGAAGAGCCACCAAACAGCTCTTCTTCCTCCACTTTCAGAGAGTCTAAATAGGGTGTTGGGGGCTAAGTCTGGGTCTGTGGCTGGAGCCAGCTGGTGGGACTCTCCTCAAACAGGACAGGATGCCAGGCCAGCCCTCGCCCTGTAAGGCCAGCCTCTCTGAGGAGGGCACAGCACTTTGCCTTGGTTTGGGTTCCCTTAGAGACAGACACTGGGACAGATTCAAGTCCAGGGGCTCATCTGGGACCTGCAGGAGCCAGCAAGGAGGTGACAGAAGGAAGGAGGAGTGCAGGGCCCTGCCAGCTGCCACTGTGGGTGACGAGCTAACTGCATGGAGGAGATGCCAGGACAGGCCCCAGAGAGCTTGGTGTAGAACTTTGTCACTGAGCACCGAGGAGGCTGGGGTACGGAACGGCCCTGTGAGGCGCTGGTTAGCAGCTGTTGGAGCAGGGTGCTGATTTCACAGTGCTTCCGACTACAGGGCTTGGGCAGTGACCTGCCTTAGAAAGGAACACAGGAAGAGGTGCGGCTACCGGCTTTGGAGTCCACCAAGCCCCCTGAACAGGAAAGGCCTGGGTGGCCCCCAGCATGGGCCTCATGGGACAGGCTAGGACCCGTGGCTCCGGGGGGGACCAGGGCGTGCCAACCTGTAGGGAGACAGACAGATTGATGGACATGGAGACAGAGACTGTGGGACAGATGCTCAGCCTGAGGCTGAACCAGAGAAACTTATTAAAATAGATTCTCCAAATAGGTGATTCAGGGGAGCACCCCTGACCCAGCGTGCAGCACAGTGGGGTTTGGAGCCAGGAAATCTGGGAACAAAAAGCACAGGAGACGGTCGGTGATCAGGGCAAACTCTGGGCCGAGAGGCACCGCTGGAGCCCCCTGGACACAGGTAGGAGGAGAGGCAGGCTCCCCGGCCTCCTGTGACCCACCCCGTCCCCGCCCAGGGGTTCAGGCGTGGGAGCTGGCTGAAAGGACACACGTCTGCACCATCCAGACGTGGTCAGGCTATCTGAGATGGTTCAGGAGAGCAGGCTGGACAGACCACACAAGACCGGGCCTCTGCTGGGTGTGTGACGCTTGAGACATTTGGGGCTCCATGCCTTCATAAGGTCTTGCTGTTGCCCTTGGTGGCAGTGGCCAGAGGAGCAGCACACTAACTGTGCGCACCATCAGTGCTCTTGGGGTTTGGCTCTGAGGACACCGCTGGGCGCCTTGTGCCTTGGGAAGTTGAGACCTGGCGAGAGCCCCAGCTCTGCTGCTCGACCACGACCACAGACTCCTCAGGGCTCCATGGGTGGACTCCAGGGAGTCTTGAACCTGGAGAAATAATTACTCCGTTTCTTTTACCTCTAAGTGAAATTTAGCATTTCCTTCTATTATGATCATAGACGACAACCATCATGGGTGAAAATCACCTGTACCTTCATCACGGAGAGAAAACATGTATGTTTGTGTCAAGTCAGAGTTGTTGCAGAAATCTTGCAAAATCATTTATGCCACATGACTTTGCTATTATATCTAATGGGTCATGATTAGATCCATTACTTACCTTATTTAATGCATTAATTGAAAAGTATGTGGGTGGGTGGGTGTGGTGGCGCATGCCTGAGATTCCAGCTACTCAGGAAGCTGAGGCAGGAGGATGACAAGTCGGAGACCAGCCTGGGCAACTTAGAAAGACTCTGACTCAAAACAAACAAACACACACAGGACTGGATTTGGCACAGGGGCAAAGCGCTCGTCTAACCCACGAGGCCCTGGTTCAGTCCCAGCGCCCCCATGTGTCTATACCCTGCATTTGTGCAACCCTCCAGCACCTGGTATCCTCGTGCCCTGTATTCTTATACCCTGTATTTATGCATTTCTAAAATGCTTTGCTAAGAAGGGGCTACAGGCCTCAGCAGACGGTCACGAGGGTCATGGACAAGGCTGAAAATCCTTGGCGGGTCCCCAAATCCCTGGAGGTGTCCCCAGTCCCTGTGGGTGTGGTCCAGTGACCAGGGCCGGGCGCAGAGGCAGGTGTGGGCTGGTTCCGGCCTCTCTGACCTGCTGCTGCTGCTCCGCGCCCTCATCCACAGTCACCCTCAGGGATCACCCAAGGTGTCCCTCTGAACTTGGTGCAGAAGAAAGGAAGCGGCAGGAACCAAAGCCGGGCGCCAGCAGAGGGCGCGCGAGCATTGCTCCTGCCTTGGTCCCCACCGGAGAGGAGGCCTCCGCGGACCTGGGCAGCCATGCACCACGCCACACTCCACCAGGCAGGTGTCAGCAGGTGGCGGGGCAGAGAGGACTTCCTGAGCGTCCCCGGGGTGCGCTGGAGGAGCCTGGGCCCGCCTGTCCTGCCGGGCACTGCTCTTCACTGCCCCTCGGCCCTCCCGCCTGAGTCTGTCGGCTTCCTATTTGTCCCTGTCCTGTGCTGGTTTCTTCCTCTGTCTGTTTCTTCCCATGTCTGTCTCTGCGCCCTCCCTCCATCTCACACTCACACCCTCCTAGGCTCAGCCCTGCGGCTCCTGCGGGCAGGGAGGGCAGAGGGGTGCAGAGCTCCTGCCTCCGCCTCACACACCGGCCCTCGTGGGACGACTCCCACCTGGACTGGCTGGAGCAAGCCACTGGCATCTCACGCAGGGTTCTCCACCCTCCCTGACCGCAGGGCCTTGGACAGGCCACCTCTGTGGTCTGTTTCCTGGGTCCAGTGGGCCTGTGGAGGTAGGTCCTCCTGCATTCCCTGGGAGACGACTCGGCCTGGAAGGAACAGTGACGGCTGCCTCTTGATGCTCATGCCTGTGGACGCCTCCCCCGGGGCGGGGTGACCTGGGCCTTGCTCCTGGCCGACAGAAGGAACTGGTGGGGTCCACTCGAGGTGCAGCAGCGACTCCGCCGCGCAGCCCAGCAGCCAGGGTCTCCCCAGGCAGCTGTGCCATCTTGATGTAGCCGTCTTATGGGGATCCGATCCACATAGTGTGAGGCTCGTCCAGGGAAGTGTCCCGTTCAACATCCCAGAGTCGTGCAGTGACCACTCCGCTCCACTCCATCCGGAAACCGTCCTGCCACCCCAACCAACGGCACGTGCACTCAGCCGTCCCCAGCCCTGGCGTCTCCACCGTGGCCTAGGGCAGGCCCACAGCAGAGGGCCCAGGTCGCCTGCCGCGTAGGAGGGCCGCCCCTAGAGCCTGTGGGAGGAAAGCGTTGCGTGTGGAGATGATTTGTTACGCGGCAGATAACTAACACCACGCAGGACCTCGTGCTGCTGCGGAGGCTGGAGGGCAGAAGCAATCCCTGCAGTCGGCTCGCTCCCCGTCCTTTGGACTCAGCCTCCTTCCACCTAACGGCTCCACCATCCCGAAGCCCTGCCCTCACCTGTGTCCAGCCTGAAGGGAAAGGACGGAGCAAACCCACTCCCGTACGTACCCCAGGAGCCCCTCGTCCATCCCTCTCATCCCCTGGGAAAGCTGAATCACAGGGTCCCACTACCCTCAAGGGAGGCCGGGGGAGTGGGCTGTGGCCCCGTGGCTGGTCCTCAAGGAGCCAGGTGGGCAGCCCAGGCCTGGCCTAGCGCACGTGTACTCTGGCCCAGGCTCCCGGCTCCCGCCGCCTGACACTGCTGCTCCTGCTGGGAAGTTCTGCCTGCTGTCTCTCCCCGCAGGCCTTCAGTCCCCTCTCTAGAGGCTGCTTCTCTGCAGGCGGTGCTTCCGCAGTAGCTCTGTCTCCTGCAGGGAGCAGCCTGTGTGCTGCGGTGGGTGACACGTTCCTAACTCCCCTGTGGCTCGTGGACCCCGAGGGCTCCCGTGCCTCACCCTCTTCACCTGCAGCCTGAGCCCTTCCTCCAGGCATGTTCAGATCACCATGTTTCCTGAACCAGCACAAACTTTGCTTCCGGATCAGTAAGTTTCGGTTCAAAGAACCCAAATAACCGTGGCATAGACAAAGGTTTTGCGCTCTTTCTTTCATGTGAAGAGACCCTAATGAGGCCAGAGGTGGTGCGGCAGCTTCCTCAGGCGCCGGAAGTGCCTCTGTACTCAGTCACCTTGTCATTGCAACATGACTGCTGCAACTCCAGAGATCACGTCCGCGTTCCAGGAAGCAGGAAAGGAGGAGACGAGGACCAACGGGCATATCTCCCAGCTCAGTCAGCCTCCTTTAAGACCATTCTGGGCCGGGCGCGGTGGTGCACGCCTGTAATCCCAGCACTCTGGGAGGCTGAGATGGGAGAATTGCAAGTTCAAAGCCAGCCTCAGCAACGGCTAGGCGCTAAGCAACTCAGTGAGACCCTGTCTCTACATAAAACACAAAACAGGGCTGGAGATGTGGCTCAGTGGTTGAGTGCCCCTGAGTTCAATCCCCGGGACCAAAAAAACCCAACCAAACAAAAAAACCATGTAGCTACTTCTATCTGCAAGGGAGGCTGGGAGATGTAGTTTTCTAACTGGACACTTTGTTGACCATGGCAATACTGATATTCTCTAACTAGGAAAGAGGGGCCTGAGTGGGCGTCTAGCACCCTCTAGCATACCCCCCTTAGGTCCCCATACCTTGACGTTGACCTTGATTGCCTGGCTAACCAGGGGTTGCCAGATTTCTCCATAGGAAGTTCATTTCCCTCTTTCCATCTTCTTTGGAAGGAAATCACTGGGCACGGCTCAGACGTAAGAAGTGGGAGCTGTTTCCTCCGGTAGGAGTGTATCCACGTGATTGATTTGAAATTCTTCCATGCGTGAGATTTGTTTCTTCCCATGGAGAAAATTTTAAACTATAAGTGTATGAGTCAGTTTTCTGTTACTGTCACACAATACCTTAGGTAATCAACTGAAAAAGAAGAAATATTTATTTTGAGTCAAGTGTCTCAGAGGTTCCAGTCCATGGGTGGCTGGCCTGCTGCCTTTGGGCCCTTGATGGAGCAGCACACCGTGGAGGGAGCACCCAGGGAGGAAGCTGTCACCTCACGGCAGCTGCAAAGACACGAACTTCAACATCCCCGGGGCAAGCCAGGCGCAGTGGCACATGCCTGTCATCCCAGCACTTAGGGAGGCTGAGGCAGGAGAATCGCGAGTTCAAAGCCAGCCTCAGCAATGGCGAGGCGCTAAGCAACTCAGTGAGACCCTGTCTCTACATAAAACACAAAATAGGGCTGAGGATGTGGCTCAGTGGTCGAGTGCCCCTGAGTTCAATCCCTGGTACACACACACACAAAATATGCCCAGGGCACCGCACACGGCCTTTCCTTCCACCAGGTCCCCCTCCCCATAGGGCCCCATGCTGGGTCCAAACCTGGACACCTGGGCCTTGGGCCTCAAGCTCAGCCTCCCGAACCTCCGTGTCTAACTGCTCCCCTACGGCACGCCCATGGCATTTCTGGAGCTGGCACACTTGCTGTGTCTGTGGCCACTGCCCTCCTGCTTGCTGACCCTGGACTTCATAGCCTCCAGAACCTGAGACTCATGGAGTCCTGTCCTTCCTGAGCTTACAAAGCACACTGTGACTTTGGCCATGATTAAATGTGGAGAAGTGTTTTTAGCACTGGTGTGTTTCATTTTTCTCTTTGGGAAACCTCAGGGTAAGCAAGCCAGGTGTGGGGTCCAGTGCTGCTCTGCACACGGGACACGTCACAGCCCAGCCTTGTCCCCCGACCTCGTGCCTGTCTCCTGGGAAAGCAGTGCACACTCCAGACAGCACAGGGGTCACCCGAGTGACGCGCAGGGCTCCCACTCCTACCCCCGTCCCCCCAGCCAGCAGAAGGATCCCTGAAGAGCAGCAGCGTCACACAAGTGCTGGGCTGACGTCACACGGGAGGCCACCTGCCTGTGCGGAAGCTTGTCCAGGAGCCAGTGTTGCTCTCTGGTGCTGTGCACTGGTTCTGTGCACAGCAAGTTCTCTCACAAGCCTGAGCCACAGCCCCCCCATCAGCCACATCTGGATCCTCTGGGTCACAGAGAACAACTCCAAGTCACCTCTCTCTTGGTCCATTTTCTGTTGCTATAACAAAGTACCCGAGACAAGGACATACATAAAGAACAGAATTCTATTTAGCTCACAGTTCTGGAGGCCATGGAGTCCAGTTTCAAGGTACCAGCCACAGGTGACGGCCTGCTAGTTCCACCCTCATGTGGCAGGGCCATCAGACCACAAGGCACAGGGAGCCCCAGGCTCTTGCTCTTTACCAAGCCACGAGTCCTGACCGCATGGGATCGCCCCTGCCTCCACTTCCCTTGAATGTGAGCCTGGAGGTGACGTTTCTAGCCCTTAAAGTTCCGGAGACACATTCACACTCCAGGAACCCCTGAGGGAGCCACGTGCCTCTAGATTGGCAAACCCCGGAGTGTCCGAGGGATTCAGGGGCGTGCCCAAGCCCTGGCAGCGCCCGGGGCCAGGGTCTTCACGGCAGCGCCCGTGCCCCTTCCCAGTCAGGCTCCTCCTTGCCCAGAGCTCCGGAGTCTCTGTTTTTCGTGGATCAGACATGATTCCCAGGCTCGTCACCACTGACTTCTCTTGGAGAGGACTCACCATGGCAAGACTGTCCTTCTACTCTCACTCCGGTGGGCTGTGTCAGGCCGCTGACCCAGATCAGAGTGACTTAAACAAAGCCCGCTTTGTACTCGACGGCTGCTGGGGTGTAGCTCCAGGTGTGCATCAGCACAGCTGGCTTTCCGGACCACGGTGCAGGAACACAGATTGATCCCGATTCTTCCTTCTGCCTGTGAAGTTCTGTGTATTGATAGACGAGGAGAGAGAAGGGCCGTCCTTGGTGGCAACCCTGAGCAGGGGTTTGCCTCTCTCCGTGAGGCAGGCTAATTTAACTTGTCAACTTGACGGGCAGTCCTTGGATTGCCAAGGATTAAGAGGATATGGGTGTGTCAGTGAGGGTGTGTCTGGGAATGATTGGCATGTGGCTTAGCCAACTGAAATGGAGACCCTCCCTAAGCATGCACAGCTCGACCAATAGGCTGATGGCTTGGGTGGAATAAAAGTCGGAAGAGCAAGGGAGCAGCAGCAGATGGGAGCTGGAGTCTTCCGGAACCGGGTCCAGATTGCTGCTGCCATCGCCTGAGGACATTGGCCTCTCTGTTCTCCATTCTTCAAAAGCGGATCCTCCAGAAGCCTTCGGCCTTGGACCAGGGCAGCCCCGTTGGTCCCTTTTGTTCTGGGACTCCAGCCTCTTGGACTGGGCAGCTGCTGGTTCCTCAGCTCTCCAGCCTGCCCACGGCCACTGTGGGCTCTCCAGCTCCGGGTGGCGGGAGCCGACCTAATGAGCCCCTGTGCTGATTCTGTCCCTCTAGAGAACCCTGACTATACAGCCGGATTACCGAGAGTGTTTTCCTCCTGCTCTGTCTTACCTGTACCTTCAAAAGCTTCTCTAATGAACCTGTTAGTTGTTTTTTAATTTACCAAAGTTCTTCCCATCTTGTATGGGTCAGACTATTGTCTAGCCTGCTGAGGACTCTTGGGAGTATTTCAGGCAGGGCTAGGTGAGTTCTCTCAGCAGAGCTACCCTCTGTCCTCAGTGGGTGGGTTCCAGACCCCCTCAGATGACACGCTTTGGATGCCGAAGTCCTTTACATGACAGTGGTGTAGCGCTCAGGTGTGATCTGGGCCCGTCTTCCTCACCCCGGCCACCCTCTCTGGGTGATCGTAATTCCTCATGCAGTGGAGATGCTGTGCAAGCAGTAGTCAGGCTGATTGTTTAGGGAATAATGACAGGAAAAACACCTGTGTGTGTTCAGTACAGATGTGGTTTTTAAAAATGTGTTTTGGCTCCACGGCTAGCAGGAGCCGTGGATGTGGGCCTGGAGCATGGGGAGCCGACTGTGCGTCTGTGGGGACTCCAAGCAGAAGAGGGGTGGGAAGAAGTTCGAGGCAGCAGGCTGCCCATGACTGTGCTGATTCAACTGTCATTTCTTTGGGAAGAGGTTCTCCGGGGCCAGGACGTGCTAAAAATCAAACAGCAGCCACTGAGCGTCCACCCCTTTGGCGTGCAAGAGTCCATGGCAGGAACTGGGCATATTCCCAGGGCCCCTCTTCCTCTCCAATCTAAAGCCTTCATACCTCAAGCCTCAGGAAGGAAAGGGTGGTGTAGCCTGGTGGTGGTGGATGAGAGTGTCGAGTGACACAGACGAGGCTCTGGTCCCGCACCTGCCGCCCCTGTGCCGCGCAATGTCAGGGCAAGTTCTTATCTCTCCGAGTTTCAGGTCCTCGTTGTGTAAAGGAAAGCAATTCATCCCGAAGGAAAAGAGACAGTGCTTAGGAGCACCTGGTCACGGCTAAAGGGGGCTGCCCTTTCCTACCCAGGCTCAGGGTATGGCTCGGTCCCTCCAGGAAGTCCTCCCAGGCAGCAGCACGGGGTGGCTTCTGATTAAAACCTTACTCTCCAGCAGGGAGCCAGGCTCTCTCCAGGGCCCGGGGCTGCCGTTCCGCCTCTGGAAGCATCCTGGGAACATCTCTAGACACTGGGCAATACCTCTAGACATGTGCGAGTTGGGCTTCCGGGGCAGAAGCGGCTGGGCTGGGGCCAGCGGCCGGTCCGTGTGGTTTCTGCACAGGAGCCCGAGCTCTTCCCTGCTTTCCACGCAGTCCAGCTGGGGCCGCTCCTGAGAGCACGCGGAGCCAGGAGGTCTACATCCAGAGGCCTCCGAGGCTCCGAGAAGCTATGCAGGTAAAAACCCTCTAGTTCCAAGTTTTCCATTTTCTGAGAGAAAAAATCCATTTGCTCATATGAGCAGGGATTGTTAGACAGGTGGTGGCTAATGTCAATGCAAGGAATCCAGAGATGTGGACTTTGGTAGTGGGAACTTGGCTTGGTGTCTTGGGCTAGCACTGGAAGTTCTATGCTCGTGCGTGTGAGTGTGTGTAGTGCTGGGGCTGAACCCAGGGCCTCGTGCTAGCCATGCCCTTTACCACTGAGCTACAGCCCAGCCCTTTTAAAAAAATACGAGACCAGGTTTCACCTTGTTGCCCAGCCTGGCCTCAAACTTGCCATCCTCCTGCCTCAAGCCTCCCGAAAGCTGGGGTGACATGCATGCCCACTACACCCAGCTCTCTGCATGGCTTTAAGTGCAAATAGCCTAAGGGATACTTTAAAATATGTTTGTTGTTGTTGTTACTGTGTGGCTGCCTCACGAGTGTCTTATAACTAACCTGTGTGTTTTAGTCAGCTTTTTGTTGCTGTGACCAAAAGACCTGCCAACGACAACTTAGAGGAGGAGGAGTTTATTCTGGCTCACGGTTTCAGAGGTTCAGGCCGACTCCACAGCTCTGGGCCTGAGGTGAGGCAGAGCATCCTGGCCAAAGGGCCGGCACAGGAGGGCCCTCAGTTCATGAGCTCCGCTCACAGGGACAAACTACAACCCCAAAGGCACACCCCCGGGCCCGCCTCCTCCAGCCTGCCCTGCCTGCCTACAGCTTTTGGGGGACACCTCCTACCCAAACCGTAGCATGGGTGGTATGCTGAAGGCCCTGGAGAAACCTCCATCTCCCAAGTTCACGCTAATGCCCTTTGTAGATTGCAAGGTTCCCTCCAGGAACCTCGCTTCTGCCTGTCCAAGCTGCACACTGGACGAGAGGCCAGACTCCCAGGACGAGGGGAGGGTGTGATGTTAGAGCACAGGGGCGTCCAGGAAGTTCACCGGGACTCCCCAGGCACACCCACCAGTGCCTCCCAACGTCCCGCCCACCAGCGAGATCTTGTTGCTTACGGAGAACTGGATGGACAGATCCTGTGCCAGTCACGCTCAGGTTGTGACGTGGCGAGTTGGGAATGGCCCCCAGTGAGCGAGGGGCAGGGAAGCAGGGGGTGAAACACCCCCATGGGAGCAGGTTTCCCCCCAGGGGTGAGGCTGTTGCTGGTCCCTGTTCCCACCTCCTCCTCCAGCTCCTGGGCCAGAGAAGAGCCAGCAGCGGGAAGCCACCGGCTCCCCCTCCAGCTGGTGTGTCCGTCTGTCCTGCCGCTAGGCTTCTCCCCTCCCGCGCCTCCGTCAGAACTATCTGGAAACCACAGTGAGTATCCTCGGACCGTCTGGATGACCAGCGGATGCGCACTGTGCCTTGGGGACGTCACAGCAGTGGTGTGAAATGTTCTGTGACGACTGTTACAGGTACAAGTGACGGGGGGGTGGGGCAGGCTGAATGCAAACATTCGTCCCTGGGAGTGCTGATTGTCAGCTCCGGGCGGCGCCTGCCCGCTGTCCTCAGGACGACTAAGGGCCCCACGGTGCCATGAGCCTCCGCGTGTTGTTGGCAGCAGCTGCCTCAGGTGGGTAGGGTCCTCTGTCCCTCCTGCACTGTGACACTCATCCCAGGACATGTCCCGTCCTAAGCCACACAGGAGTGCTTATCCTTAGCCACACCCTAGGCAGACGTAGCACTCAAGTCACGTGAATGAATTCCCAGTAGGCAGACGCTTCAAAATGCTTGTGTCGGGAAGGCAGTGTGGACAGGATCCCCGGCAGCAAGCCTGGAGGGAGCTGGGTCAGCCATGCCCCTGACTGTTATGGACTCTGCCTTTGTTCATATTTACTTGTGAGTTTGTTTTTTATTGTACGGTCAGAGCAGAACAGTGAGCAAAAGCCATTTTAGATCTGCACATACTGGAGACGCATCATAACAACCACAAAAGCTTGGGTCGACCCTGAGGGTCTGCGTGTTTTCTTTAGAGGGATCCCACCCGTTGCCTTCCCTAAGAAACTCTAGAGGAAAACTTCCAGCCATGCAAGCCCAGTCTGTGGGAGCTGGCACCTGGCACCTCCAGCACCGAGGGTCAGCCCCTTCTCCAGGTGGCCGACGTGCATTCTGGCCACTGAAAAGGCAGCCACTGGGGGGATCCAGGTGGCCTCTCTGGGCCACAACCGGCTGCCTTGCCGTTGCAAGGAGGCCAGGTGGCTCCAAGGTGGAGACCGTGGTGGGTGGTTCCTCTGGACGGGCAGCAGGAGGCGCAGCTGTAGTTTGCACTGCTGCCAAGGGCTGGGCAGCGGGCAAGGCCACCGCAATTGGAGCTTTGTCTGGCTCGCTGTCAGAAAGGTTTCTTCTGCCCTAGATCAATCTGTCTCTAGAACTTATGAAGCAGATACCGATGAGGTAAGTGGGCATCCCTTAGAGGAGTGGGTTAGACGGGATTTTGATCCTGGAGTAGTGTGAGCCCTGGCCATTGTTAAGGATGATCAGGGTCACTGGCTGGGCCCGACAGCCTCCCGTGCCCCTGGGCTCCTGAGCGCGCGCAGCATCGGGTCCCTCTGGCTTGCTTTGTTCTCCTCCTCTCTCTGCTTTGGCAGTTAGTGTCGGGAGCCCAGTGCTGCCAGGAGTCACACATGGGATGGGATGTCTGTGAGCCGCCCTGGCTGTCTAGGGAGAACCCTGGAGTCTGCAGCCTGCACGTCTAGACCCTCACGCCCATCCCCGGGGCTGCCGGGGCCAGGCGCGCTTCCTTATCTCAAACATGAGCTTTGAAGGGCGAAGGCCGTGGCGCCGGCTGCTCACCCGGGCAGCTTACTGGGTGCAGATTAGCTCCAGCTGCTTCCTCACCCAGCCGCCCTCCTTCCCGTCCTCCCTCTCTCCCTTCACCCCCTTCCCATGTGTCAAAGAGCAAATCACACGAGAAGTGTTCACATGTATTTTTAGCACTGAACCGCACTCTGGAGTTTGGGGTCCATCACAGACCCCAAAACTCAGGTCTGGAAAACTTTCCTGATGCACAAGAAAGCAGAGTTGCCAAGAGATTCGAGAATCTGGGATTCGAGGAGAGGAGGGGGCGGCTGGTGAGGGGCCCAGGGCCTGCCCGCCCAGCTGCCCAGCTGGAGCGCATATCAAAACCGAGGCTGACTCATGGGCAGTGAGCATTCATGGGGCACCTGAGTCCAGCCACCTGGCCCGTCCCAGGCCTCCTGGGCCACCTGGCTCCCTAGCCAGGCTCCAAGCCCCTCCCCAGCCAGCTGTCACTGGGTCCTTCCCAGAGCAGCATTCAAAGCAGGAGGATGACAGACAGCACGTGAGTGGGGGACAGCTCTCGCCTGCCACAGCCCCGGAGGGGTGGCCCGCTCTGCCTGGGTGTCCTGTGAGCTCCAGGCATTTTTCTAGAATGGTAGAAAAAATATCAGATGAAAAAAAATGAGTTACACCTGAGTCAAATTGACTCAGTGGCTTCAGATGGCGGCTCTGCCCTGTTCTGCTCTCTGGGGCTTTTTTCTATTTCTTTTCTTCTTTTCACCAGAATAAGTAAAATCATGATAAAACATTTGAGGAAAAATGTATAGATTTAAAGACATGGGCTTTGGTGGCTTGGAGGCTGATCAGAAGTACCATCTGTGATGTCTTCTGCTGTATACATCAAGGGCGGGGAGGCCACAGACAGGGGCGTGCCAGAAGGTGGGCATTCAGAGGCCGGAGGGGTCAGAGCCAGGTCGGCCTCCGCCATGCCCACCCGAGGCAGAGGCGGCAGGGGGAACTGTGGCTTCTCCAACTGCAGGTGGTGCCCCGCCAGCACTAGGGGAAGGTGTGTGCGTCCCCTGGGGCTCCAGGCTTGGGCTGCCTGCCTTGGCCGGTCACTGTGCACGCGAGGGCGCTCTGGAGTTGTCCAGCCTCCCCAGGACCCGGGACCAGAGGACTCTGAACCCACTGCTTTTTTCTCTGCCTCCCTCGCTGGCCACATCAGCTTCTCTCTGCCTTGCCCCTCAGTAGGACCCCAGGTGGGGTGAAGAGGCTTCTGACATGGACGCTGACCTCATGATCTGGCTCATCTCCTGAGGTGTCACCATCCCTGAAAGGAAGCCAGTGGCAGCTTGTGCAGATGGAATGGACAGTCCATGCTACGGGGCCCTGGAATCAAGGACCAGCTCGGGACCTGGAGTCACATACTGACACTGGAGGGAAAGACCCCCGGGGCCTAACGCCCGGCTCATAAACACGCCCTGCTGCCCTGTGGCACCAGAGGAAGGAGCCGGGGCAGCAGGTGTGAGCCCAGGTGCGCCCCATCTGCGGCTCTCCTGCCCGGCTCTCCTGGGCGCGGCTCCCTGCGTCTGAACCAGATGGGCCTCTGGGCTTCCTTCCAGGACAGGAGCTTGGGCGGGCGGAGCCGCGGCCCGCATCCTCCTGTGCTGTGTCCACCCCACAGGCAGGTGCTGTCCCTGCAGGCTCCATGGCCTCAGGAGCCGGGAGCTTCTGGGGCAGCAGAAGGGTGGGTCAGGCCCGCCAGGCCAGGGCAGCGGAAGCTCTGCCCCAACAGCCTCCAGCCCTGCCTGCATGCTGACCTCCTAACCCAGGGTCCACCAGGGGTGAGCGAGCTGGGGTCAAGGGTCACACTCCATGCAGCTTTGGGGCAAAGGAGGGTGTGCCCAGGGCAGACTCTGTCTTAGCCCAGCTTGCAAGACGTGGTCCGTGTCCGCCCCTGCTCGGCTGCCCTCCCGCCTGGGTCCTGCAGCCGCGAGGAAGCACAGGAGGCCACCTGGGGGCGCTACCGTGTTTATTTCACAGGTGGGAGATGGGGCAGGGGGTGGGCACCAACGGGATGTCACCAGACGAGACGCTGGGAACCCCAGGCGGGGCGATGGGCAGCTACGGGGATGGTTCCGGGCAGGGTTGGCGAGGACGGCCGTGGCAGAGGGGGAGGCAGGGGTGCCACAGCCCGCAAGGCTAAGCTGGTCCTCCCGGCCGGGGACGTGGGGCTGACCCCTCGCTTCTCGGCAGCCTCGTCCTGGTTAAGCAGCAAGCCCGAGGCCGCCGGCTGCCCCTGCTCAGGCCACACACGCACACTCACACACACGCTCGGCCACTCGCTCAGTGCACGCTCGCGTCCATATATTAACTCTGATTTACAAGGGCACCCTAGCCAGAGGGCAATCGCAGAGGAGCCTTCGCTCCCGGAGGGCACGGCTGCTCCCTCCCCGTCGGCCAGCACGGCCTGGAGCGCAGTGAGCAGCCGGAGCGTCCAGGTCCCAGCGCCTTCCTAGGCTGGCTTCGCGGCCCTTCCGCTCTGCCTGGAGGCCCCTGGCTGCTCCGCGGGCCAGGACTCCCGGCCCCAGCAGGCAGAGCTGCCCAGCCTGGCTCCAACCTGTGGGGCCCCTTCAGCCGAGAGCGTCCGGCAGACAGCCTGCTTCGGGCTCCCTCTGGACACAGGCCGGAGGGCTGGCCCTCAAGCATTCCTAGGAACCTAGTGCCAGGTGGCCAGGACAGGAGGCACCAGCACCTCCCAGGCCGCCCTCGGAGGGTCCAGAGAAGTGCTGAGCTGCAGCCCCCAAAGCCACCCTGATGGGACATCTCGGGGACAGCAGCTGCCTTGGGGCGTGAAGGGACATCTGAGCAGAAGCAACCTCAGTGGAAACGCGGTGGTCTGGAGGCCCACTGCCTCCTGGTGGGGGGCTCGGAGGTGGCTGAGTTCCACTGACCCCGTTTCACTGGGGGTTGGGTTGAAATTCAGAAGCAGCTGCGGCAGCAAAGGATCAAAGGATGAGAAGAGGAGGGACCCTGCCAGGCCCAGATCCTGATCCTGGCTGGGAGGCGATGCAGAGGAGTGGACAGTCAGCCCTCCGTCCCAGGCCACCTCTGGGCTGCAGAAGACAGCTCCTGGCTTCCCAGAGAGGCATCGGGGGGCCTTTCCAGGGTGCATGAACCTCGGGGTGGCTGAACACCATGGGGGACATGAAGTCTTCCTCTGGGGTCCCCGAGCTGCCCTGCGGGAGCCCTGGAGCCCCACCAGCACCTGCTGGCCCCCTGTTGTCTCTCTGTCCACCACATGGCTGGGCCTGAGGACGGACTGGCCCTGTCCTGGGCTGGGCGCCCCGTGGCCCAGGTCCTCCCGTCTACTTGATGGAGTTCTTAATTGTCCACCTCTGTCCAGTGCAGCTGCGGAGGATGAGGTCAATGCCGGCCAGGCCCCGGTTCTCCACCTCCAGGCAGCGTCCTGTGCCCTTATTCATGATGGCTCCGTTCTAGGGGCAGAGGGAGTAGAAAGGAAGAGGGGGAAGGTGGGTGGGGGAGGGGCTCCTAACCACCAGCTCCTGGCAGGCAGATCCCATGGGCAACACACTTCACCAATATTATTCACACGACAGAGGGGTCACGGGGCGTCCCCTGCAGACCTTAATGTCAGAACCTAAGTAAGCTTCCTCAAGCTCGTGAGGCTGGACCAGGGATGGGCATCAGGAGGACTGAGTCAGCATGAGAATTTTTTTTTTTTGGTACCAGGGATTGAACTCAGGGGCACTCGACCACTGAGCCACATCCCAGCCCTATTTTGTGTTTTATGTAGAGACAGGGTCTCACTGAGTTGCTTAGCACCTTGCCTTTGCTGAGGCTGGCTTTGAACTTGCGATCCTCCTGTCTCAGCCTCCCAAAGTGCTGGGATGACAGGCATGTGCCATCACTCCCGGCTAGCATGAGGAACTTCCTGGGGTATCTGAGGTCTGACTCCCCATCCCTACTTGGCCATGGTACTTGGCAGGTTTGGGGGTCCCTCCCGTGCTCCCTTTCTGGATTCATCAGCCTGGCATGGCATGGGGATCAGGCAGGCTGCTTCACACAGAAGACCCCCCACCCGCTCCTGGAACATGTGTTGGGTTTACTAGCCTGGCCTGAGGCTGGGAGACCTGGCTCTGGGTTGCACTATGCTGGGGACCTGGAGGACCTGGAGTTCCCTCTGTGGCCTGCAGCATCCGCACCTGCCTTGAGGATGAGTCCTGTTGGTAGAGCCCTCACCTGGATGAAGTTCCAGCGCTTGTAGAGGCTGGTCTTGACCTTGTCGCAGTCCAGGAGCTGGGGAAGCCGGCTCTTGGAGTTGTCCACCAGGCAGCGGGTGTCAGGGAGCAGTGTGGTGGTCCCCAGGGCACCCAGGTGCAGGAAGCCCTCCTTGGTGTAGCGGGCAAGCTGTAGAGAGAGCAGAGCAGGGCTTGGGGAGGAGGGCGAGGTGGCTCTGCCACGCAGCCCACGTCTCCTCTGTCCACTTGCCGTCCTCGCCACCATCTCAGTTCTGACAGGCACCCCAAGCACCCGACTCGCAGGGCAGCCCCATGCAGAAAGCCCTCAGCTTGCTGAGCCTGGGTACAGCTCTCCCAGGCCACGTCCTAATTTTTCCTAAGTCAGTCCTCAGTGTTCCAGGACTCTAGTTTCTGTCCGGCACACAGGGGATCTGAAATGGGGGGGACTAGGGATTTGATTTCTGAAGCTTGCTTCCTGCTGCTGAGCCACCTTGAAGAAGACATCCAGCCTCTCTGGGTCTCCACGTCCTCCTCTTTGTAAATTGAGAGTAATGAATTGTACCCTGCTATGAAGGGACCACAGGGCGATTCAGTGAAGGAGACACAGACGTTAGAATTCACAGGGAGGCATTGGAAGAAATAGAAAATGAAAACAAAAGTGAGATACCATGTTTTTAAAAAGATTGTCCACCCTTTGGCAAAGTGTTAGGTAAGACAGGAACCGTCCCCCTGTCTGGGAGCTGGGAGGAGGCTAATACCTGCAGCATTTCAAAAGGGTGATTTCTTAATATGTACTTTGTGCTTTTAAAATGTTTGCTGCCTTTGATTCAATAAAGCCACTTTGAGAAATCTATTCCAAGAAAATAATCAGAATTGGGAACAGAAGTTTACGTATGATACTGAGCGAGAAGCTCCTGACTGCCCAGCATGATCCTGGCACTTGTTTTGTGCAAGTTGCTGGCCATGTCTTCACTCTCCCTCCCAATCGCCCTTGGCAAAGCAGCTCTACAGCAATTTCCATCAGGAAGTGGGGTCCCCGCTCCCGTTTCTGAACGTCGGCTGCCCTGGGGCAGGCCTGCGCCCACAGAGTGCAGCACAGGGGAACCTGTGGCCCTGCTTGCTTCATGGCTCTGCTGCTGCCATGGCAGTTGCTCTGGCTGGCTTGCTGGTGCTCCAACCAAGAGCCAGTCAACCACAGGACAAGTGGAGGAGGCCCACCTGGACCAGGAAGCCCTCAGCCAGCATGCCAGCTGAGGACAGGAGATGCATCAATGAACCCAGCCCAAAGGAGCTGAGCCCGGTCCAGATCACAGAACCACCAGCCAACCTGTTGACTCAGGGGCAACAATAAGTATGGATTGTTGTTACGCAGCATTTGCTGACCAATATAGGGGTGGTATGCCTGGCACCTTTTACCATGATAGTGCCTATGCTAGGCTAGTGGCCTCCCCTCCCCTGCCTTTCCTGTCCATGGAAGTTAAAAATCACACTCTAACTTTTTAAAAATTCATTCACCCATCTGAGGGGCAGGGACTAACTCTGATTAATTTCATTTCTTTTTTTCCCCATTTTTTAATTGTTCTACTTAGGTATACATGACAGCAGAATGCATTTCAATTCAGTGTATACAAGTAGAGCACCATATTTAAGTCCTCTGGTTGTACATGATGAAGAGTCACACCATTCATGCAATCATACATGTACCTAGGGTCATGATGTCCACTTCATTCCACCATCTTTCCTGCCCCATGTCCCCTTCTCATCCCTCCCCTTTGCCCAATCCAAAGTTCCTCCATTCTTCCCATGTTATCCCAACCCCATTACGGATCAGCATCCACTAATCAGAGAAAACATTCAGCCCCTGGTTTGGGGGGATTAGCTTACTTTGCTTAGCATGGTCATCTCTAGTTTCATCCATTTACCTGCAAATGCCATAATTTTATTCTCTTTTAATGCTGAGTAATATTCCACTGTGTGTATATACCACAGTTTCTTTATCCATTCATCTATTGAAGGACACCCAGGTTGGTTCCATAGTTCAGCTATTATGAATTAAGATGCTATAAACATTGATGTGGCTGTGTCACTGTAGTATGCAGATTTTAAGTCCTTTGGGTCTAGACCGAGGAGTGGGATAGCTGGGTCAAAGGGTGGTTCTATTCCAAGTTTTCTAAGGAATTTCCATACTGCTTTCCAAAGTGGTTGCACCAGTTTGCAGTCCCACCAGCAATGGATGAGTGTGCCTTTTCCCCCACAACCTCTTCAACACTTATTGTTGTTTGTATTCTTGATGACTGCCATTCTGACTGGCGTGAGATGAAATCTTAGAGTAGTTTTGATTTGCTTTTCTCTAATTACTAGAGATGTTGAACATTTTTTTGTGTATTTGTTGATCACTCGTATATCTTCTTCTGAGAAGTGTCTGTTCAATTCCTTAGCCCATTTATTGATTGGGTTGTTTGTGGTTTTGGTGCTAAGTTTTTTGAGTTCTTCACATATCCTGGAGATTGGTGCTCTGTCTGATGTGAATGTGGTGAAAAACACCTCCCACTCTGTGGGCTCTCTCTTCACCTCATTGATTGTCTCTTTTGCTGAGAAGCTTAATTTCATTTCTTCCTAGAAGTAAATTGCAGAGCAAGTGCATGTTCACAGAGGAGCAGGTTGTACATGTGGTGAGGACCATGATTAAAACCCAAAGCCTCTTGGAGGCAGCATATTGTTGGGTCCTGTTTTTAAATCCAATCCGCCAGTCTATGTCTTTTTTTTTTTTTTAAAGCTTTATATAGGTGTATTTGTTCTTAATGGCTATAATGTAGACAGTTTGATAAATAAGGTTGTTTCTTGTGCTTTTTCTACTTTAGATGATTATATACTTCAAATATGCATGAGACACACAAAAACTTACTGGTTTGAGTTCTAAGTATTCTTTTTACTATAGACCTTCCCCCTCTGCAGTTTAGATGAGAAGATCCAGCCTTTGGTATAAATGACTTATTTCCATGACATTATTTGTGTAGTCGTTTGGTAAGGGTGGGGGGGCTCTCTACTATCAATAAGTGCTCTGGGCTGATGGATAAACACACTAAATTCAACACCTTGGTTGCCTGCAGCTCTGACAAAGCCACTGTTGGTAGTCATTACGATGGCTTTTAGGGTGCCTCCTGTCCCCAGAATTGTTAATGAGTGGCTATTAAATTTTGAACTGGCTGCTAGTCTCAAGGCACACTCAGAAGGCTGGTCTGGCACCACGTTAGTTCACTTAATGAGCACAGTGGCCCTCTCTGTCTAAGTATCTAGAATAGACTGAAAATCCTTGACAGCAGACAGCTCCCTGTCCTTCATAAATGCCTCCAGTTGAGGCAGAACCTGCTCTTTCTTGCTCTGCTTGTTCTATGAGCACTTTTGCCTGGAAGATAAAGTGGCAGCTCCCACAGCCGAGGGTAGATACATGCGTGATAAAGGTAGTAACGTCCAGGTTTACTCTTTCCTACACATCGACCTTAATCTCTGTTGGAAATGCGACACGGGCTACTATATTTTCCCAGGCTACTCTGGTCACCTGCAGAAGTTCCGGGCCCCCATCCTCCAGTCCACGCTTACTAGGCAGTGCTTCAGCCTTTCGGCCAATGGCTTTCACCCAGGGTGACCCCCGTGTGCTACCACATCCACTCCAAGGGGCTGCTCTTCTCCCAAGGTACCTTTGTAACCACCACCAACAGCTTCTCCCAGGTTTCCTGCTGGTTCCACAATGGCTCTCAGGTGGGTTAGATCTGTGCTTTGCAAATGGGATTCTTCAATAGCTACTTTGAATTTCTGTAAGAATTTTAATTCTGCCTTCAATTTGCTGCACAGCTTTGCACCACCTTTTCTTGGTCTAGAAAGTGGTTCTGCTCTCTTCGTCAGTTCCTTGGCTATGCCAATTGCTTCACAGAGCATGGAGTGTGCAGACATGCTGACAGTATTTTTTCTTTCTAGCAGTGCCAGGACCACCAGTGTGAGTGGGTGGGCCTGGGCACATGAAGACCAGGACCTCCTGGGAAACCACCTGGCAGCCCCCACTTCACTCAGTGCCAAGGCTGCTTTGCCCGTGTGAGCCCCGTCACCTCGGGTGCCTCCTGCGTCAGCCTATGTCTTTTGGTTGATGAGTTTAGGCCATTTACGTTCAATGTTATTATTGAGAGATGATTTTTATTCCCTGTCATTTTGATTTATTTCTGGTTTTTAATCTGAATTAGTTTCTCCTTTCATTGACGATTCTTCTAGTGTAGTTCCTCCACTGGCTGGCTTTCACTTTTATTTTTCATTTCTTCTTCATGAACTATTTTATTGAGTATGTTTTGTACTGCAGGCTTTCTAGTTGTGAATTCTTTTCACTTTTGCTTATTATGGAAGGTTTTTATTTGATCATCAATTCTGAAGCTTGATTTTGCTGAGTATAGTATTCTTGGATGGCTAGAAGAAAAAGTAGGCCCAACTCCCCATTGTGTTTGCTTGGGAACTGAATTCTTCAACAAGACTTAAAGCACAAGAAGTAAAAGGAAGAATCAATAAATGAGATGGCATCAAACTGAAAAGCTTCTTCACAGCAAAGGAAACAGTCAAGAATGTGAAGAGAGAGCCTGCAGAATGAGAGAAAATCTTTGCCACATGAACCTCAGATAGAACATTAATATTCAGGATATATAAAGACCCAAAAAACTTAACACCAAAAACCCAAATAGCCCAATGGGCTGGGGTTGTGGCTCAGTGGCAGAGAGCTTGCCTCACACTAGGGTTCAATCCTGAGCACCACATAAAAATAAATAAACAAAACAAGATACAGTGTCCATCTATAACTAAAAAATATTTTTAAAAATAACCCAATCAATATATGGGGAAAAGAATTGAACAGGCACTTCACAGAAAAAGAAGTAAGAATGGTCAACAAATATATGAAAAAATGTTCAACATCTCTAGCAATTAGAGAAGTGCAAATTAAAACTACACTGACATCCTATCTCATTCCAGTCAGAATGGCAATTATCAGGAATACAAGCAACAATAAATGTTGGCGAGGATGTGCAGCCCTCATCCATTGCTGGTGGGATGGAAAATTGGTGCAACCACTCTGGAAAGCAGTATGGAGATTCCTCAGAATCTAGGAATGGAACCACCATTTGGCCCAGCCATCCTGCTCCTCGGTCTACACCCAAAGGACTTAAAAACAGCACACTACAGTGACGCAGCCACTTCAATGTTTATAGCGGCTCAATTCACAAGACTGTGGAAGCAACCTAGGTGCCCTTCAACAGAAGAATGAATAAAGAAACTGTGACACATACACACAGTGGAATATTACTCAGCATTAAAAGAGAATAAAATTATGGCATTTGCAGGTAAATGGATGAAAGGAGAGGATCATGCTAAGCGCCAATCCCGAAAAGCAAAGGCTGAGTGTTCCCTCTGATATGCAGATGCTGACACACAATAAAGGGTGGGGGAGGGAGGAATGGAAATTCAGTGGGTTAGACAAAGGGGAAGGAAGGGAAGGGGGATGGGAATGGGCAAGACAGAGGCCTGAGGTCTTTCCTTCCTCATCTGTGCACATGACCAGTGTGACTGCACATTGTGTGCGACCACGAGAGTGGGGAGGCACGCGCCACGTATGGAGGATATGGCAAAGCTCACCACTGCCATGTATAAGTAA
Source organism: Xerus rutilus (assembly GCA_028644305.1). Taxonomy (NCBI): domain Eukaryota; kingdom Metazoa; phylum Chordata; class Mammalia; order Rodentia; family Sciuridae; genus Xerus; species Xerus rutilus. The sequence goes on from CM053415.1 coordinate 1,081,950, forward strand.
AAAAACAAGTGAGAAAATAAAAATAAAAAAAGAAAGAAACCCGGCGCCGTGTCCAGTCAGTTGTATCGCACGGGCTTGTTTGCAGAAGTCCTGAAACGCAGCTCAGCCACGAGCTTCTGGGAAGAGAAGGACTGGCTGCGTTCCCCCTGGGATGACGGAGCACAGGCTGGTGACGGTGGGGACCCGGTGAGAGGCCAGCACAGCGCTCGTCTCCGCTCTGGTGATCCCACGTGCGGGGTGGGGCACTTATCAATGGGCAGCGGGTGCCTCGTGGCAGACGTTGAAGACGCACGTGTGTCATTGCTAGCGTCACGTAGGGGACACTGATGTAACTCTCGCGACTCTTGGGAGAGGCTTTATCATCATCCCCACGTTCTAGTTGAGGAAACTGAGGCATGAACATGTTGGGTCGCCTGGCTGAGTCCTGGTCTCTCTCTATGGGTCCCTGGAGACCCAGTGGCCCCTGGCCTAGCAGCTGAGCATCAGGGAGGTCTCACCTCTTCCAGAGAGCCTGGGCACTCCTGCTTAGGACTGGCTGAGAAGGTGGCTCTACTTGGGGACACGAGTGATCATTTTCTGGTGGAGAAGATTCTCCGCAGGGGTTCTCATCTCCTGGGGAAAGCGACTCAGAAACCCTGGGCTCTGAACCCAAAAGGGGAGCCTGCCTGCTCCCCTTGAGCAAGTGACAGGGAGTCTATTAAGTGCCCTTGAGAGAGATGTGGTTAACGTGCGCTCTACACCCAAATTAGTTCCAAATCAGAGTAATTGTTACAGGCAAAATGGTCTGAAAATCAGAAGCCCACCCCCCTCCCCAAACAATGTTCCCTGAATATATTCAGATTCTCCAAATGCAAAGTGATGGGTGACGGCAAGCTGCCTTTGTGTTCAGGGGGAAGACATGCACAGCTGCTTAGTGAAATTGTGAATCTGTTATCCAGCAGACAGATGAGCAGAGTCAAGAACATTAACTAACTGAGCGTGTCTGTGACCCAGATGTTTAAAGAGTGAACCTAAATGCCACCGGGGGCTAGAGGTTCTCCTTCCTGAGGTCAGGGCATCAAAACAACAGGACCAGCCTGCTGGGAAATGCAGGGGCCATGCACCAGCCCCAAGCCACACAGGCATCAGAGCGGACAGGTAGGTGCGGGGCCCTCGGTGGCATTTGCTTCTGGGGGAAGACACAGAGCCCTGGGCCATCTGCACAGGCCGGGCTGATGGGCCAGCACCTGGCTGCTTTCCCGAGGAAGCTGGGAGAAGGACAATGCTCTGAAAGACGATGGAGGGCAAGTCAGGCCAACAGAGCTCACGTCAGGGGTGCTGAGCCAGGACCCGCTGCCAACCAGACCTGTTTTGCCCGGGTCCTGGCTCAGGAGCGTTCACGGTGCCGTCTGCTGACTACGGCTCCCCATCCCTTGTACCCCCTCCTGAGGACGTCTGCCCGGCCTCTGCACCTCCAGCAGACCTTGCTGCCTCCAAGACGGCACTCCAGCTGTGTCCCTGCTTGGAGCCACTGTGCACTGGACTTCCTCAGAACGATCCTCTCTTTTGTGATGTCTTTCTTCCTTAACTCTGGCAGCCCCTGCTCATCTCCTCTCAAGCCCTTAGAGCCACACGAATCTGAGCTTTAGTGTCTCTTTTCTTTTCTTTTTTGTTTTTCTTTTGGTACCAGGGATTGAACTCAGGGGCACTCGACCACTGAGCCACATCCCCAGCCCTATTTTGTGTTTTATCTAGAGACAGGGTCTCACTGAGTTGCTCAGCGCCTTGCCGTTGCTGAGGCTGGTTTTGAACTTGCGATCCTCCTGTCTCAGCCTCCCTAAGTGCTGGGATTATAGATGTCCACCACTGTGCCTGGCTTTTAATGTCTCTTTTCAAGGCATAGTTGCGCCTCATCTTTTGGTCTGGAGCACTTTGTTTATCCACTTACCAGTGATGAGCATTTGGAGTCCTTCCACTTTGGGTCTCTTGTGAATCTTGCTGCTATGGACACTCATACCTGCTGTTTTTATGAACATATATTTTAAGGTCTCTTGGGTACACACCTAGGAAAATAACTGCTCACTGTTGGATCATGTGGTAACTGTGTTTCAAAAAGCAGCTGCATGACTTATACTCCCATCATCAATGAACCAGTGTACCAATTTCTCCACAGCCTGGCCAATCCCCCTGCCTGCGTTTGGGATTGCAGCCATCCGAGCGCATTCGTAAAGTGGCCGTTAGGGTTTTGATGTGCGTCTCCAAGGATAAGTGACGTGGAGTGTCTTTCCATGGGCTCACTGGTCATTTTGTATCTCATGTAGGAAAAACGTCCATTCAGATCATTTGCCTGTTTCAATTATTTTGTTGACCTGGGTTCTCACTAAGTTGCCCAGCCTGGCCTTCAACCACAGTTCTCCTCCTCAGCTCCCCAAGTGGCTGGGATCACAGGCATGTGCTATTGTGTCCGTCTATCTTTTGTCCATTAAAAAAAATGGTTTGTTTTTCTACTTATTGTTGAGCTGTAAGAATTCTTTTCATATTCTACATGCCAAACCTTCCCACATGTATGATTTACAAATACACCCTTCCATTTTGTGGAATGTTTTCTTCACCTTCCTGAAAGTGTCCTTCGAGGCACACAAGTGCTTAATTTTGATGAACTCCAATTTACTATTTTTCTTTGGTTGCTTACACTTTTGATGTCAGATCTAAGAAACTATCGCCAGATCCAAGGTCATGAAGACTTACCCTTCTGTATGGTTCTGAGACTTTTTATCCTATTCGCTCTTATGTGTAAGCTTTGGTCCACTTTGAGTCCCTTTCTGCATGGTCTGAGGGTCCACAGTCTCTCTTTCATTGTGTGGGTAACCTGGCTGTCCCAGCTCCATTTGTTGAAAAGACTGTTCTTTCCCTATTGAAGTGTCTGGCCACCCTTGTCAAAAACCAATTGGCTGTAAATGTGAGGATTTATTTCTGGGCTCTCAATGCTATTCCGTTGATCTCTAGTCTATCTTCTTGCCAATAGTACACGGGCTTGGTTATTATAGCTTTGTGCTGAATTTTAGCACTGGAGGTGTGACTCTTCTTCCCACTTCTTTCTTTTGCAGCATCGTCTGGCTCTTCTTGATCTCTTTGCAGTTTCATATCAATTCTGGAATCGGCATTTCCATGTCTGCAGAGGACAGAGAGTTGGAGTTTTGACTGGGACTGTCTGAATCTGTGGGTCAGTGTGGGGCGTGTCGCCCCTGATGCACAGCCGACAGCCCTTTAACTCAGGTTTCCAGTATCTTGCATGATGCTTGGCGGTTTTCGGAGCCCAGGTCCGCACGGCTCTGGTTGGACTCCTCCTGAGCTGTTTATCCTCTCTGCTGTGTTGGAACGCACAGTGGACAGTGTTAGGTGGTGGACGGGCCTTCCAGGCGCCCCATGGGCCCTGCTCCCAAAGCCCTCTCTCTGTAACTCGCAGTCGTAGCCAAGCGGCTGTCTGCAGAGCCAGCACCTCCAGGGAGGTTACCCAGGTAACCAGCGCAGGTTCCCCGTGCGGGCTCTGCTGGGGAGCCACAGGGCACCCCTCTCCTCCAGGCTCACGATGGCCTGGAACTTGTCAACCCACTCCTGCATCGGTGGCCAGCGCACGGCCCGCTCTGGTACACAACCAGCGCCCCATCTCTCCCCAGGCCCCATCCCTCACCAAGGCTGCGGTCTCCCCACTCCTGGTGCCCTGGCCCTCCCAGATGCTCCCTCTGCGACCTCCGTATGTGACAGTTCTGACCTGAGCTGCCACAGAGCCATCCTCCCTGGTGGGGCCTGGTCACCCCTCCTCCCAGCTCCGTCCACACCACCAGCCTGGGCCTCCACTCAGAGCCTCCCCTGCCCCACCTGCCCACTCTGCCCACTGCACGAGGGTGAGCTTTTGCCAGGGCCGGCCACCACACAGCCCCGCTCACCTCCTCAGGCTTAACTGTTGGCCTCCTGGATCAGTCTGACAGATGACCGAGGCTTCTCAAAACAGGCCACCCTGTGGACCCCTGGCTGGCCCGACTCCATGGTCACAGGCTCCTCAAAGTGCCACCCCGTTGGGTCTCTTGACTCACGCGATTTTGCATTTCGTGTCCAGTTTTGCTGTTGCGGCTGTCTCCAGGACGGCAGCGCATTTTCATACAGCGTGGGGACCCAGAAAAGCAAATGTGTGTAGATTCCTTCTAAATTGACAGGATTATTCTAAGTTGGGCTGCTGGGGCCTGGAGGAGAAATGAAGGCCACAATCCACAGCCCTAATGCACTAGGGGAAAAACCTCTGGGTTCAAATACAATTAATTCTCATTTACGGGAAAAAAAGAAATTCCTATTTGAGCTGATCTAAGAGACATGCAGGACTATCAACTCCCACTTAACAGCCTTGAGGGAAAACTAACACATGCAGATCATGGCCAGGTAAACAAAAGCCACTAATCGTGAGCGACTCCGGGACACAGCAAAATCCATTCGGCCGTCACTAGCCACGTGGCTTGCCGTGGCTTGCCATGGCTTGCCGTGGCGTTACTGTTAGGGTCTCCTGGGTGCTCACAGTCACCCTCAGAGTGGAAAACCATGCTGAATGACAGATGCAGCCCCCTCGCCTTCTGCAAGGTGAGACGAGAGATGTGTCCAGCCTGCTCTGGGGAAGATTTATTGGTTTATTGCTTGGTTGAAGCCCACAGTGATAGTTTCTTGGTGCTGCATGGACATGCGTGCCTGGCTAATACGGGAAGATTCTCTCCTTCACTGCCCTGCGCCTGCAGGAAGCTGGGCCAGGTAAAGAGGAGGCAGCCCGGCCATGGACAGGAGCCCTCCTGGCTGGCCTGAGAGCCAAGACCCAGCCCAGGCTTGGAGGAGACAGGCCTGGGAGGTGCTGCCTCCGTGGCCTCTGGCACCTACCCAGAACTCTGCCTTTGGCGAATCCCAATGCCAGGTCCCAAACCGAATATAGGAAAAAGGTCTCATCACAAGCGGAAGATGCCTGAGGGTGAGGGGCCCAGAAAAGAGGGCACGAGGAGCCCCGTGGGGGGATGTTCTGTCTTGATTAGGGAGGTCACTGCACACGCGTGCATACCTGCTAGACCTCGTCGGGTCACACCTCTCCATGGAGCACGTTGTTATCGTACTTACCTTAAGCCTCCATAAAGCTGGTTTTAAAGCTCCTTGGAGCTCAGGAGGCACCCTATGGGACCCTGTGTCTTCTGTGAGAGGACCAGCCCCTGGAGGTTGGTGTGGTCCCAAAAGGCTCCCCGTCAATCTTCTCCTTTCGGCCTCTGACATAATGCTGTATTCAAACTGTTTCCAGAAATGCAGTCTTTCCTTGGAATGAACGCAGAGACAGGTTTGTGCCCCATCAATCAATCAAAATTGATTTCCCTGCCGTGGCAGTCCAGGGGGTATGGCAGGACGGTGACATGGGGGCAGGAGTGACAGAAGGCCCACAGAGCCTTGTGGAGGGGCTGGCCTCTGAGGTGAGGCTCCCCAGGATGGGGGCTGGAAGAGCTGGTAGGAGAGGGTGGTGGGTGGTGTGCCCAAGTGGCCTTCCCAGGATGCAGAGGCAGTTCCCAGGCACACCCCGGAGGCTCCCGGCCGCCCAGGGCAGGAGCGCAGACTCCCAGGGACAGATCATGGCTCCCCGTGCTGTGTGAATCCGAGGCAGAACCCGTCCGATCCTGCAGGGAAGCGCTGACCCTGTTTGCTCCTCAGCGTGACCAGAGTCTGTACTTCAGCAGCTGCCTCACCATCTTCGTTTGCAACTAAACGATGTCCCTGGCTTCGCACATGCCTGAGCGGCAGGGTACCACCATGGCGAGGGCTGAAGAAGCCCCGGCTCTGTGGGGCGGCCGTGTGGCCTGGCCAGTGACTTCAGCCAGGGGACTCTGGTTCCTGGGCTCTGCAATGGGAATGATTACAGGATCCCCACACAGGGCGGTCAGGGAGACTGTCAAACCCACAAGAGGAGCGGGGTCTCTCTGCTGTCACCGGTTGACCGTCACCCCCCACTGGGCCACTGGAGCCTCCCTGCCTCCCCAAGGACTTCCTGCCCTCCGTTAGATTCCTCGTCAGCTTCCTGGTCTGGCTCCTCTGCAGCTCAGACCCTCTGTTTCCTACTGTCCCACAGACCCTCTTCCAGGGGTTGATGCTCGGTACTTCAGCAGCTCATCTGGGCAGCCGGGTACCCTGGGCGCCCCTCCATGGGGCTCTCAGGCTGGCTGGGGGCTGCTCGTGTTGCCCTGACCCTGCTCCAGCTCCTTCCTTTTGCTTTCCTGATTTGGTCCAGATCCTGTGTCCTTGCCTGGAACCGACCAGATTCTTGGGCTTTGGATTGGACTCCTGGTGTCTCTGACCCCACCCCAAGGCCGTTCCTGCCCTGGTTCCTTGGCTCTACGACCTCCTCTTGGTCCCACCGCCCTGCGTGTCTTGGGGGGCCGTGGGTGGAGAAGATCCTGCCTGCCCTCTGCTTCTGGACTGCTGTCCACAAGCCCAGCAGACTCTGCTCGAGACCAGCCTGGGCCTGAGGCGGAGTTGGAGGTGCCCTGCTCATATCCATGTGCAGAGAATCGTTCAGATGCTCTGAACACGACACCCCGAGGGTGTCCGGGGGCCCTCACGTCTGAGTGTGCACGGCATTCCGAGCCTGGGCGGGTCTCCATCGTGCAATGCTGCTCAGGCAGGACCACGGCCATGCACAACCTGCTCATTCCACTTTCCCTGCCGGACAGGCCACGTTCCCCAGACGCCTGGCGCAGAGGCTTCTCCCTGGTGCTTTGGGCCCCTTCACAGGGTCAGTTCTGCTCCCGCGGACGGACGTCTTCCTCCCTGCAGCTGGGCCCACAGGCGGAGCCTCCGGGCACACACTGCACCGACCTCCAGGGTGTGCGGGTCACCAGCGGCGCCATGCCCTTCTCCCCCAGAGGCCCATCCTCCCTGCCCCGGGCCCTGGCAGCCAGAGCTCTTCTAACCGAGCGGGAAGCGCACTTATCAGAAGGGCCAACCTGCGCCCACAGGTCGGGCACTTTCCACAGTGCGTGGAGGCGAGCTCATGAACCTCTTAGGAGAAAAGAGAGATCTCACATTTTTGCTGCAACATCCCACAATTTGACTCAAGGGAAATACAGTGTTTGGCAAGTTTTGTGTAAGTTAAGACGACGGAGCATTTATGTTCTGAGCACGCACGCCCGGCGTTAGCCGAGTTCCCACCAAGGTTCCAGAAACGCACCTGTCTCCCCTCCCGCCCTCCCATGTGCTCTCCGCTCACGGAGCCCTGAGGTCCCCTAACTGCCACCCACCTGTCGTCTTCCTGGGAGTGCTCTGTCCCCATGGACCCTGCCCTGCGCCCAGTCCACTCCGGCCTCCTCTCATGCTCCATGGAGAGTCCCTCCCCGTGGTTTCCTTGTTCCTGCGGCTACCACACAGGTCCTTGTAGCAGGGCTGGACTCTGCTATTCCAGGTGGCTTTCCTGGCTACTGAGTGTGTGGCCACATCCGGGTGGGTCCTCGACACACACCGGGAGCCCATCTTCCACCACATCTGTCCAGCCCTGGGATGCTCGGTGGCCTACAGGCGTCTCCGCTGGGATTCCCCAAGTCTCCCTCCCCAGCCTCATAGTTCCCCAAACAGAATCACTACTTCCCCACACCTGTGTCCCCATCTCTACCGATGACCGTCCTATGCACCTGCCAACCTAGGGCTTCCAGTGTCCCCTCGTGCCTTCCCGACCTCTCAACCACCAAATCCCACCACCAGGACTCCTGAACGAGGTTTAAAACCTTGTTATGTTGAAATAGCTCTTGACTTATAAAAAACAACAGCAGAGAGGGTCCCCGCCACCCTTCGCCAGGCTCTCCTGAGGTGACCTTATGTGACCCTAGTGTGCCCACCAGGAGATGAGCCTCATGACAGCTCTGTCTGCAGAGGCAGACTTCCTGGGAGTCCGGCCCAGGACCCAAGGCTGGCCCTGCCCGCCGCATTGTGCCCGGGTCTCCCAGGTGCCTCCTGCTGGGCCCCGCAGCCCTCCCTCTTTGGTGACTGTAGGAAAGTCCCTGGACGGGTTTGTCTGCTGCTTTCTCACTACTAGACTGAGGTTGGTGCATGTACCCAGGCCTGCTGCGTCCCAGGCCACCCTGTGGGGCTCGGGAAGTTCACCTCTGACGCCGTTGATCTCCAGCTCTCAGTGAAGCTGCTGACTGTACAGCCACCCTCCCTCTACACAGGGACACGCCGAAGACACGCGAACCCCTTGTTTTTCACGCACTGACTGTCACTCATCAATGGCCCTGGGCCACTGGGCCCTGCGTGGTGACCGTGCAGTGGTGACGTCCACTTTCCAGTTGCGGTGCCGGGCATCAGACCCAGGCCTGGCGCACGCTGGGCCAGCGCTCCACCACTGAGCCGGCCCAGCCCACACTCAGGTCTCCAGGAACCTGGACGTGACCTCATCTGCTCCAGCAGCTCGGCTTGCTCCTTTGCAAGCCAGAGACGCAACACCTGCCTCACTGGCAAGTCACAACAGGTGAGCAGAACAAGGTGTTCAAAGCGCCTCATGGAATTCAGTGGCTCAGTGAAGGTGGGGACATTGGGCTCCTGAGCTTGGACTTTTCATTAGAGAACCATGTGTTTGTGATGCTTGGTGGGGTGTATGGGGCAAGGTGACGTAGGTGTGATCTGGACCCTGTGGGCACAGGAAGACAGAGGCCGACACCCCTCAGCATCCCCACGGGACAGCTGGCTTGGGGACAAGGTGTGTGTGAAGGGCATTCACTGACTGCAGTCTCACCGAGAGGCAGGGGCCACCAAAGCCCCCTGGAGCCAGGCTGGGCAGTGTGTCGATTCAGTGCGACATGAGGAGGAGTCGGGTGCTTGAGTGACCTTTGGCTGGCTGCAAGTCCACCAGGTTGGAGCCTCCTTTCCTGTTGCTCATGGCCGGGCCCTGACTCAGGCCCTGCGGGAGTGCTACAGGCACAAACCCAGCCCCTCGGGAGCAGAAGGCAGCAGCCAAGCTGAGGAGCCCCCCAAAGCCGGGCCGACCCCCAGGATGCCCCACACCACAAGAAGCCACGAGAAGGCCGTGCCTGGTGAACTGTGGCAAAGGGGCAGGGGACGCCTCCACCAACCCCAGAGCAACTCGAAGAAGCCCTTCGCAGCTTCCCATAGCCGTGGCCGCGTGCACGGTGTCCCCAGCAAGCCGTCCCCAGCAAGCCGTCCCCAGCAAGCCGTCTCGCACACGGCGCTCTGCATAACCCCAGCCCCCGGGCCAGGCAGGCTGCACAGTGGGACAGTCTGGGACATTCTGCTGCCCCAGGGTCTTCCTCTGGCCTCTTGAGGTGGAAGACTCTGGACTCTGGAGGCCCTGACATCCTGTGCCAGTGGCCTCAGTCCACCCACTCTAACCTCTCCTGGATCTACCCTCGATCCTGATTTGCCATGAAACCCTCTCAATTTCACATAAGCAGTGTCTCTGAACATAATCATCCAACAGATACCACTGCTCCCAAGAGAAACTAGACTTCCGTGAACGGGGATCCTGGGAATGAGGCTCCTGTGAGGGTCGGGCCTGTCCCTCGGCACCCCTGGCTGTTGCTCAGCACCTCCCCGTGGGGGCTTCTCCTCCCCACATGCTTTAGAAGCAGTGGTGTTTTTCCTTATTAATTCAGTGATATGAAAACAGCCTACGAGCCAACACGTCTCTTTTGGGGAACAGAATAGAGGCTGAAAGCAAAGCCTCAGCCATG
>CM053415.1:1092177-1107918 GCA_028644305.1 Xerus rutilus
GCCACGGGCGGGCGCGTCGCAGTGCCTCCGTCACCCAGCGAGTGCATCATGTTCAATGTTAAATGGAACGGCTCAGTCGAGACCTGATCCTGACCGGCTTCAGTCTGCTAGGCCACTCCGCTGTCCTTGTCCCTGGCTTCCTCTCCTGTCCACATTTTAGGAGCCAAGGACTTTCTCACTCCTTACCCTGCATCACTCTGTACCTCTCCGAAGGACTCTGAATGGAGGAGGCCAGGAGAAGAGGCCTGGCCTCCACTGGCTTGATGGGAGGACAGCCAGGGGGTCGCCACTGGCTATGCTCCCACCTCTGGGAAAGGCGCAGTAGGAAGAGCTCCAAACTCAGGCTCGACCCCTGGAGTCCGGTTCTACACGCGGTGCGTGGCGGGGCAAGACCGTGCCTCTGTAGGCCAGGGCCGGCTGGATGGGATGAGGGGGTCACGCGGGGGTGCTGTGCCCCGTGCTGAGGTCTGGACGCAGGTTCCGCCTCACCCAGACTGGAGTGGGCCCCTCCTGGATGCGGGACTGTTCCTGACCCAAGGCAAGAGGTTCAGGAGTCAGAAGCTAAAGTCAGCTCAGTCCCGATCCTCCCCTCTGCTCCCGAGACTGGGGGCCTCCCTCGTCCTCCGCTCCCTGCCTCCCTCGTCCTTTTCTCATCATATAATGATGAGTCTCCTCTCCTCTCAGGTGGCTCCTAGAAGTGCAGAGCAGTCCCCAGGTGACCAGGCCCTCTCTGCGGGCCCCCATCTCTCCCCTCCATTTCCCTCTGGAGCTTCCTTCCCTGTGGTTTCCAAAGGCCGTGTGAGCATTTGGGATTCAGTCCCGGGTCCGCCCTGGCCTTTCCCTCTCCCCCCTCTCCTGCCACTGACTTCGTCCTCCTGAGGGAGTCAGTTTTGAGTCCCAGGACTCGCCAGGGAGCAGCGCCCCTCAGTCTCGTGACGGCTAGCTCTCCCTTCCCTGAGTCTAAAGGAGATGTCCTGTTCTTGACCTTGAGAGAAATGGTGGAGGTCAGGATGTGGGAAGACCCCGATTCCTACAGCAAGGAGGAAGTTGAGCTCAGTCACGCCGTGACGCCTCATGTGGTGGTCACGTGCGTCACACTGTGGTGCTGTCTCTTGGCCACCATGCAGGGGCACTGGACTCCAGGACAGCCTGGCAGACCCTCCTCCCCTAGGCTCCTCCACAGTCCGCAGCTGAGGGCAGGGTGGAAGGCTAACACCGTGGCCCGTGGACAGAGCCTGTGCCTGGGGTTGGGCACTTCACACATATATTCCAGAAGTATGTCCACTAGGGAGTGGACCAGGAAGGTGGCCAGTGTCAACCAAGAGCACGGCCAGCTCCTGAGCCCCCGTGGAATGCCCGTGGAACCTGCGCCGGCCCCGTCAGGGGTCCACCGGTGTGCAGCATGAGGGAGGCCCCAAAGGGGCAGGTGGCATCTCAGCTCTTCTCCTCGCCCTGAGCGAGTTGGACGTGTGAGGTGGCACAGGCCCTGTCACATGGCTGCTGGTGGCACGTGGATAAAGTGACCCTCTCGGCCCTCCTTTCCTCAATATGCTGCCCATTGTCCACAGCTTCTGAAAGTTGAGACCCTTCTTACCCAGGGGGCAATTTTAAAATGGGGTGGGATTAACAGAACAGGCATCAAGCCTTTTTGGCAGAAATGGAGTGACTGTCAGGAGCACAGAACCCTCAGCCTCAGGTCCTGTGGCCTCTTCTGCTGCCCCGTGGTCCTCTTGTCTGGCCATCAGTGAGCACTTTTCTCCCTTTGGATAAATATCAGCTTCACTCCGATTCTCAATTCACGTCACTTGCAGATTTGGATCACACTGCAGACCAAATTACTGCCTTTGGGACAATGGCCTTTGTCTGGTTGCTAATAGGCGATTTAGGAAATGGCCCTCGAGACAGGATCTGGGTCCAAGATTTCACTGGGTTGCATTTTTTTGAAGACTCGGCTAATTATAGGTTTAAGTCATAGATTCGGATGCAGATATGAGACCTAGAGCGTTCCCAGGTTTCACTTGGGTCGATAGTGGAGCTTGAGCTGAGTGTGGTCCAGGCTGGAGGACTCTGCTGTCAATGGTCTCCCTTCTCCTGTTTCTCTGCCTTGACTCGGTGGCGCCCTGAACCCCGTTCTTTACACTGCACTTGAAATGCGTGTAATTGCTTCATTAGTTCCCTTCTCTGTGGGGTTGCGATGGAGAAGGTCGGCGCTCTTTCCTTCATGAACGGATCTCAGCAATCCAGCATGTGCCTGGCATGTCACTGGCCTGCAACAAAAAACTGTAGGATGGACGGATGGACGGGCGGACGGTGGATGAGGATACTTTCATGTTTTCTATTCTCATAAACCATGACAAAATCATGCCCTGGGTGTGATAATAGGGTGGCCAATGGAACCTTCACTGTATATTAATCGTTCCTTTAGCCTCTCTTCCAGATGGTCCTCGTACTGTGTCCCTAGAAAAGGACTCCCACCCTCTTTTCTTTGGAAGTCCAGTGAAGTATCTTTCCTTTGATCATCGTCTTTGAGGCTCAATTTTTTTTCATTTACCCACAAGAAAAAAAAATGCCCCTCGTGGGCAGATGCCGGCAGCCTGATTGCTGTCCACCCACTGGAGAGGAAGAGCCAGTGGACCTACGTTGTCTTCCACCCAGGCCTGTGCTGTGAGGGGTTTGCCTGGATATGGAGCACACCACACAGGGACAGGGCAGAGCCAGCCCAGACTAAAAGCACGACATCCCCAGTATGCCCAACGTGGCGGCCCCGGCCCTGGGCAGGCAGGAGGTGTCCTGGGGGCCAACTCTGGGGTCGCTGCTGAGTTGACTGAGCTGTTCTAGGGACTCCCTTCCTGGAGCTTTGCTAACATGCTTTGCCAACTCTTAGGAACATCATCAGCTAAAACACCAGAAAATGAGAGCAAACTTCCCAAATCACAGGAGCACCAGTTCAGACGCTGGGGACAGGCCGCTGGGGCTTACCGAACCCCAGAACTGCAACCCTGGGTCTTCACAAGACGCCCTGCTGCCCTGGCGCTGGCCTTGCCTGTGGGCCTGTGGACCCGTCCTCACGCTACCCGGGCCTCTCAGCCTCTCTGGCTTCACTCACAAGGCTCCTCTCCGTGTCCCTGCAGCATCCGACCCGACGCGTCCCACGTGGGGCTCCCAGAGCTGACTGACTCTGTCTTCCTTGCTCTCCGTCACTCCTGCCTTTCAGAGAACGCCTCTGTGGCCTGGTTGAGAACAGGGGATGAGTGGGAAGAACTCCTCAGACAACCCCCTACAGATGCAGGTCCTTCTGCCGAGTTCTGGAAACCCCTGGTGGCAAGAGTTGGCGATGGTGCTCTTGGGTAACGCTGGGGATCCTGGCCTGGACCCCAAGAGTCACAGGGAAGCGAGCCCCGATCTTCATGCCTGGACTCCCCCACTGGCCCGTCTGATCCGCCCCTTACCTGCTCCAGGGTCCCGCCTCTGCCTGGCTGCATCTCATTCCTACTCAAGGTCAAGTTCTTTCATGGGAATCGCTGTAGAGGAGTCCCTGTTCTTTCCCATCTCATGGGTCTGGAGTTGCTCCTCCCGAGCTGCCGGAGAAAGGGCATCACATCATTCTCTGTACCCAGCAGTGATGAGCCCCGGGCACAGATGTGAGGACACCTCCTCTGGTCACTGGATGTGATGATAGCACCTGCTTCCCCAGGGGTTTTGTAAGGCTTAAGGAAGTAAAGACAGCAAATAACTAAACGGTGTCTGTACGGGGAGCACTGGGTGAGCGTGAGCTCTGGTAGGGCTCCCGGGGGTGGCATGGCTCGGCCGGCCGGGGACGCACAGGAAGCTGAACCTCTGTGTACACAGACGTGCGCAGGGCCCAGCACACGGCCCCTCAGCGTCTCCTCCCCCTCCCGTCACCAGGCAATGGCACAATAGCACAGCTTGCTAGAAGATCCAAAAGACGCATCCATGAGGGACCATCACGTCCCCAAACCCCGTCAGAACCACATCATGTTATGTGCAGGCGCAGACAGGTAACGACGAATCCAGTTGCTATATGTCATCATGACTCACTGATCAAAAGCAAGAAAACGAGCTCAGAATGACCCCTGAAAGGTCAAGGAAGCCTGTGAGGAGGGCCTGTCACGGACCAGAGGGGGGACACAGCCCCCGGGGCTTTGCTTTATGGCTTTGATGCTGCCTGCGTCCGGTGCTCTGCTGCGTGTCTGGGTCAGGAGCCAGGGCTCAATTCCCCCCGCAGCCCTCAGACCCTGGTGACGTGGGGAAGCTGGAGCTGCCGGCCGCCTCCCCTCCGCCTGGGCAGGGGAGCAGCAGGGGGGCCGGTGGGGAGCAGCCGAGCCTGTCCTCCTGGTTCGAGGTAGGCAGTCACTGCCTCTCCTTTCTGCTGGGGCCTCCGGGGAGTCACACTAGGTCTCCAGAGAAATCGGCTGGAGGAACAAATGGGCCCAAAGCAGAAGGGAAAACAGGGTGGTTCTCACAGCAAACTTCGCTCAGGGCCCCAGAGCACTCGGGCCCAGGCTCCTTGGACTGGGTGCCCTGTGCGTCTTAGAAGAGGAGGAGCACCCGGAGTCCTGTTGATGGGCAGCGTGTCAATTTCTACTGCATTAGACGTTACAATGTGAGATTTTGGAAATGCTTGTGTATTCAATTATAATCAGTAACAAACCCGTGAGTGACAAGGCATGGTAAGGAGCCCGTTCAGTGTCATCATACATAGCACATTTTTGTGAAAAAGTAACTACATTTTCCAAAACAACCAAACCTGGAAGGAGAGTGAGGCTTCCCACCTTCTTGCAGTCCTGGGTTCTCGAGCTGCTTGGTCCTGACAACAGGGTGTCACCGTGTGGCGTGGCCCCAGAAAACTCCTCTGTGAGCCTGAGCCAGCCTCAGTGGAACTGTGAAGATCGTTGGGGGCCCTCAAAGGCGGCGGGGGCCCCGGGCCCTGCAGCTGAAGAGCCACCGAGTGCGGGCTGCTCCCCGGCCCTTGCAGGACCAGACTCCAGGCTGCCCTTGCCCTCAGGCGTCACTGTGTCTTCCCTATTGGACCTGCTGTGGCTTTCTGGTATTTGGGGCTTAGGTTTTTCACGGGGCTGAGGGGCAGGAGCAGCAGGGCCAGGGAGGAAACAGACCCACGGATGTTCCTGGACTGACGCCCTTGGGAGCCCAGCTGCTGTGAGCCTGGGTGTTACCTTTTCTTCCTGGGCCTCTTTTTTCCAGCTCTGAAATAAATGAGTTCCTCAGTCTCGAAGCCCCGACAACTGCCAGTGTTTCTTGGAGACTTAAAGCAGAGAAGCCAGATGCCCTTTCCACCTGTCAGGGGCTGGACACTGCTCTCCACATCGTCCCATGTTGAAGCCTTACTTCCCAGTCCCTCAACAAGACCAAAGTTGGAGGTAGGGTCTTTAGGAATTCAGGTAAAATGAGGTCACCAAGGTGGCCCTAATCCAGGAGTACCAGCATCCACACAAGAAGAGAAGCTCCATCCACAGGAGGACAGCCATGTGAGGACGCATGGAGAGGATAGTCATCTAGGACACGTGGAGGGAGGCCTCAGAAGACACCAGCCATGCCAGCGCCTCTATCTTGGACTTCTAGCCTCCCAAATCTGAGAAAATCAGCATCTGTTGCTTAAGCTCGCGCCTGGGGATCTGTGTTGTGACGGCCCCATAAACGAATACCCCGCCCCTCATGCTCTCTAAGCCTGAGTCCCTGCGTGTCAGCAGATTCTGGCTTTGAGTTCCCTTATTGGGGGAGAAGGAATGGCTGCTCTTTAAGGACGTAAGCTAGAGGTTCTGAAAAACCCACCTCCTGGGTAGCTCCGGGGCCTAAGCACTGCCCGGCCAGGCAGCTCACTGTGTGGGCTGTTCTCCAAGCAGAGACAGGGGAACCCCTGGGCATCTTTAGGGTAGAATTCACGCACTTGAGTTCAAGAGAAATCAAGAAATGAAGTGGATTCCCTGGTTTCTGCTAAGCTGCGAGAAGAGGTGACCCTGGCCCAGAGCCGACTGCTTCAGGCCGCTGTGCTCCTTCTGCTCTGTTGGCTGGGGGTGGGGTCTGCATGCACAGGTGGGCGCCTCAGCCGCCCCAGCCGGGCCACATCGGCACCGCTTTCATGTTCATTGACTGACTTCCAATTACCTGTGGCCTTGCGGTGAGGGAACTTGAATTAATAAACCTCAGCCTCACTTTTTCCCAAAATGTGCTCCTTAGGAAGCAGCTCCGTGCGTCACCAGAGGTCTCCTGCGGGAAGTCAGGGACTTGTGTGAACAAGCACATTTGGCATCCCGTGACTTGTGCGGTGGAGAGGGCTCCTCCACCCAGCGGCTCCCGGCTGCCGGCGTCCTCACAGGAGGGACGCTGTGGGTGATCTGTGGGAGGAGAGCCTCACACGGTGCACTCCATACCCAGGCCCTGGGAACGGCCCATCCCGATGGCCCGCAGTGCACACCCTGGCTGCCCCACTAGGCCCCAGTGATGGGCAGTGGGTGTCCAGGGCGAATGGCTGGAGGGGCGATGACAGTGGCCACCACCCCTGCAGGCCGGGCCCCGGCTTCCTCTTCCTCCTGATCTGTCGGAGAATCCCAAGACCTGGGGCTGGACTGCTGATACGAAAACCTGCTATACCAGAGTTGTGCTTTAATCATGATGATCCCTAATTGTAATGACCAAAGGAAGAAAAGAGAGGAGACTTCAGTGGCATGGGCATGTCCAGCTCCCCACA
This sequence comes from Xerus rutilus, assembly GCA_028644305.1. NCBI lineage: Eukaryota > Metazoa > Chordata > Mammalia > Rodentia > Sciuridae > Xerus > Xerus rutilus. The sequence continues at coordinate 1,098,905 of CM053415.1, forward strand.
CTCTTGGCTGATGGGAGCAGCTCTCAAGACTTGCACCTCCCTGCTGGGTCCGAGCTGCAAGGGAGCAGCAGGCTTTCTCCGACCCACCCAGCTGCCGTCCTGCCAGGGGCTCAGGCCTCCAAGAGGGCGGAAACTGGTTCTTGGAGGGTGCAGAGAGCACTACTCTGTGTTAAATGCCTGGCATACGTGAGCTCACCGCAGAGACGCGGCCTGTCTGTGCCATTGACATTTCCCGGTGGGAGCAGGGAGGGCCATCAGGGAAAAGAGTGTCGAGAAACGTCCTTAGGGGAGCAAGAAGGGAAAGAGAAGGCTGAGAAACAGAGGTGCTAATGAAAGGCCAGAGCTTTTCTTATCTCCCATCTACCAGAGACTGATACTCATAAAATACAATGAAAACGAAGCCCAGAAAAATAAAATAGGAAAAAAGAAACAAACTTAAGTCCCAAGTTTCTATTAGGAGATTAACTTGCATGACGTTGTTCTGTCCAGTTGCTGTAGATGCTCTTCACGGTTCCCTGTGGACAGGTGCTGGTGCTTGGACCACACGGGGTGGCTCCAGTCACACGGGGGAGCAGAGTGAGGAAGACAGGCAGTGGGAGGGTCAGGAATGACGGCGGACGGGGGACGTGCTGGGGGGTGGGGCCTTTCAGACAGAGCGCCCGGCAGAGGCACGGAGCCGGAAGTGTGTGGCACAGAGTGTCCAGTGGGAAGCGGGGACTGTGGCAGAGAGTGAGGGGCTGAGCAGGAGGCAGGGCCAGGCAGGGAGGCAGAGGGACCCGCCCAGGCGGGACCCACAACACTGCTCTAACAAGTGGCTCCTAAAGCTTTGGGGTCAGTGGGCACCTTGAGAACCCGAGGGTACCACCAGCTGTGGACCTTGTCCCTGAAAAGAGCACAAATTCGAGATGTCGTAGAAACAGTCTTGGGATGGTTTCAAGATCCCCAGCAGCTGCCTGAAGTCTCCAGGTTCAGAATCTGGGTAAACAGTTGAGTGGATAAACTTTCCTCGCGTACCCTTTCCCTGAGGCCACGGGTGACCGTTGTGTCCTGACTGTGTGTGACCCCAGCTCTCTCAGGCCCGCCAGACAGGCAGAGGACAGTCACCTCGTGGAGGTTTCCAGGGGCAACATTGAAATAAAAGCCCAACCCTTCCCTCGGCAGGGCCCCCGTGCTGGAGGAGCACGGCCACACGAGAGACCCCAGGAGGACGCAGGGCACAGCCTGTCCTCACTCGCCCGTGAGCCCCTGCCCCTCCTCGAGCGCGTTGCCAGGCTGTTTCTTTCTTGCTCTTTTTAAAAAACACGTGTTAATGGTTCACATCAGTGGGGTTCAGTGTGCTGTTTCCAACACGCAAACCGCGCGCCAGGACCAAATCAGCCTCCTTTCCACCCGCCCCATGTGCAGCCCTCCCAATCTGGACTCTGCACTTTAATCCCTTCCACGGGCCTTTAATCGCTTCACCGGATGAGCTGTGGTGGCCAAGGCCACTTAGGACCGGAATTTCACTGAGATTTGCTGGGATTGGTACATATTTAGAGGACAATTTCATCAGCATTTGTACAGAATGTGAAAAATGAGTGAGCAAGCGGGAACGTCCCCACGGAGGCGACTGGCGTAATTGGCCCTCACAAACAGAGTGCTCTTCTGGAAATACGGGGCAGCTCGGCACCGCAAAGGCAGGCCAGAAACTCGGCTCGGCAAGAGTTGACATCAGCAAGGACAAAGTATGCGGATCTGTCGACACAATCCAGAAATTGTGGAGTGGAGACGGTACACGCAGGGGACGGGCACCATCTGCGTTTAAGGGAAGAAGTGGGCCTAACACGGACCACGCCGTCGGAGGGCGCCCAGGAGCGCTGCGTCCACGCCGAGCATGTGGCCTGGGTGAGCGCGCTCGGTTCACCTGCTCATCCCCAGCTCTTCACTGAGCACTTGCTGTATACCAGGCCTGCTCTGGCGCTGGGAAGGCAGGAGCCAGCAAAACAGACGTCGTCCTTGCCTCGTGGCGCCAACAGTAAGCAAATAGCGGAGCTGTGGAGTCGGGGTAGACGCGGGGCGCGGGGAGGTCATTCGGGACGTGTGAACAGGGAGCGTTCCTGGGGTGAGGGGTGTTCTAAGGAAGAAACCCAAATGAACAAGGGAACAAAACACGGGTTTCTGGGGGGCGAGTGCTCCACGCGGAAGTGTTCCTCCACAGCAAGCGCAGAGTCCTGTCTGGGCCCGTCCAGGACCAGCCCGAGGCCAGCACGGCTGGAGCCAAGGTGACAGTGAGGGGCCTGGGAGGGGGTGATCGGCCATCTGGGCACTTTGGGTGAGTGGGAACCACGGGGTTTGAGAGGAGCAACACTCATGAATTGTGTGGGGCACCTTGATGGCCACAAGATGCCCAGATTAACCTTATTTCCAGCGGAGATGAGCATTTGAATGGGCGGACAGGGTCAATAGACTGCTTCTTGCCCAGTAACGTGGATTGCCCAGCATTCATTGGACTGAACGATGCCATTGGATTTAAGGAGAAGTGGAGCTGATGTGGGCATTGGGCATCACACAGGCCAGCCAGGACTGAGTAGAGCCAACAGTGGGGGAAGGATCCTCCGCCTGCCTGCCTGTGCAGCTGGAACATACCGCGTCGTCTGTCCTGGGACCGGGATTCACTCATTCACCTTCGGACTCAAACTGAGCTACACCCCTGGCTTGTCCGGGTCTCCCACAGGTGACAGATTGTGGAATTTCTAAGCTTTCATAGTTGCATGAGCTGAGTCCTCATAGTGAGTATCGGTTCTGTGTCTCTGAAAACCCCGACTCATACCGACATGATTTGATTCACACCCTAAAAGGATCTCTCCTTGCTAACTGGGGATTCGGGTGGTCACAAGATGGCAGCGTGGGTTCAGATGGGCAAGTAGAGATGCTTGAAGCTGGCCGCGGGCTTTGAGGAAGAGGACCGTGAACCAGCAACTGATGTAAGACTTTGAGGGCGTGAAGTAACTAACACCCTTTAGAGGGGCCCAGGCGCCGTGTGAAATAGGGATCCTTTAAAAGATCCAGAGATGTTTAATCTAAAAAAAGAAAGAAAAAGGTCTGGGGCCACAGGGCCTTCCTCCACACACCTGAAGGATTGCCGGACAAGGAGCTGTGGCTGAACACAAGGAAGGTGCTGTGTGCAGGACGCTGTCTGACTGAGGAACAGGCTGCTTCACTGAGGGCAAGCTCCATCCCTGGAAGACCAGCCAGCAGGGTCTGGGGGACACTCCCCATTTCAGCCATTTGACATTCACTCACTCAGTAACGTGCATGGAGTTCCTGCCTTGCTCCAAGTACTTGCCCTCTACTAAGGTTCAAGGATGAGAGCCGGGCACGGTGGTTCAAGCCTATAATCCCAGCACTTAGGGAGGCTGAGACAAGAGGAGCACAAGTTCAAAGCCAGCCTCAGCAACGGCGAGGTGCTAAGCAACTCAGTGAGACCCTGTCTCTACATAAAACACAAAATAGGGCTGGGGATGTGGCTCAGTGGTCGAGTGCCCCTGAGTTCAATCCCCAGAACCCCAAAAAAAATGATTGGACGAGATTCAGTCCCAGCCCTCGCAGAGCAGAGACTAGGCGTTCTGGTGGAGTGAGGGGCTGGGGAGGGCGTCTGTCCAGCCTGAGGGGAGTGGACTGATATGGAGGGTGGGCGGGTGGGCTCTTTGTCTCACAAATCCGAAGAATGAAATCCGTGGACACAAGCATCAGAGCAAAGGAACAGGATTTATTAGAGAAACAGAAGAAAGCGGAGGCTGCCCTGTGGGTGGCTGGCAGGGGAGGCTCAGGACGGGCGTCCACTCTCTCGTCTGCCTTCTCCAGCAAACGGGAGCAAAGCCGCCTCTACGCCTTCATCAACTCAGGGGTTTGTTGGCACAAGAGGAAGTACCTTTGGGGGTTGCTTGTGTCTAGGGCCTGCTAGGGGCCTGTCCTTGGGGCTGCGCACAGCTGGGGTTAGAAGCTTGACCCGCCGTCCTCTCTTCCCCCTTTTCTTCTCTGAGACCCCTTTCCTGGCTGCCTGGGGTGTCTCTGTCGCACACCTCCTAACACACTCCCGAGCCAGGGCTGTGAGCCAGCCAGCGCATCTGTGAGTCTGTGTTGGGATGAGGGCAAGGAGGGGACCTGACGCTTCCCTGGACAAGGGAAGCCTGGCCAGAGTGCAAGAGCCCGAGCCTTGGTGGCGACTCACTGGTCCTCCCAGGGCCAGGGCTGGGAGGAGGCCCGCGAGGTGGAAGCCCACTGTGGTTGGTGCGCGTACCCTGGAATCCACGTGGGAAACTTCATCCCCGAAGCCGAGTGCTGATGGTGCTGGCAGGCGGCCCCTTGGGAGGTAGGTGGGATCAGATGGGGTCTTGAGGATGAGGCCCTGCGACAGCTGTGGTGGCTCTGCAAGGACAGGAGGGGGTCTGAGCTGTCTGGCTTGCTCTCTGGCCGCGTGGTGCCTTCCGCCGTGTCTGAAGCAGCCGGTGGGCTCTCTCCAGATGCTGGTGCCCTGCTCCTGGCCTTCCAGAGCCGAAAGCTAATAAACCTCTTTCTTTTCTAAATCCCCAAGTCTGTGATGTGCAACCACAGCAGAAAATGGAAAGAGCCTGCCTTTCAAACATTTTGCTTCTCAGGGATTTTTGTGGTTTTTGGTTTTTTTGTTTTAATATTGTGTCACAATGCTATTTATTTTGATTTCTGAGCTTTGGGAGGTTTCCAGCGTTGTTCCCAGAGAATGGCACTAGGGATGCACCAGTGAGCAAAGCAGACCGGCCACCTCACTCCCTGGCCAGGCTCAGCCCAGCTGGGGTCGGGGAGGCGTCCAGTGTGGAGCATTCTGGGAGAATGTGCAGAGGCCATTCCATGAAACTGTCGGAAGTGGCCCTCAAATTGCGGCCCACCCTCCCCCGGTGCTGTATAAAGGGCCAGACAGGCCACACAACTGGTGCTGAGGGCCAGGGCTGGTGCACACGGGAGGCTCCCGCACTGTCAGGACTGGGAGCAAGGCTCTCTTGCCGGGTGGTGGTGCTGGAGGAGAAAGTGGCTGAGGAGGTGAAGGGACTGTCTCTGTTCTCCGTGCTCTTAGTTATTTATTTAGGGGGACCGGCCTTCTCTCTGCTGATCTTCCTGCACCAGGCCTCATTGCCCTCCAAAGGCCTCCGGGCTTCCCTCACATTTGCTGGGTTGACTTCCTGAAGGTCTGTTCCTGCTTGCTCTTTACTCATTCGCCCGAAACACCAGACAGAAAGCGATCATGTTGGAGCCAAGCCTCCCACTCATTCTCACCAGCTAGTGGCTGATCCAGGGCATGACTGTGCTTACAGGCAGAGACCAAAGGAAAAGCCCATTTTCATGGTGCATCTGAAGCCACGGGCTCAGCTTCGTCAGGAGCTGTGAGAGCGGCCAGCCCCGGGCAAGGCAGAGACCTGGGGTAGCAGCTTGCCGGCCCGGCCCTGCTCTTGGGGGACCTGCAGACAGTGCAGCCTCCTCTCAGGAGACCATTCCCCATTCCTGGGTCTGAGGCTGCCAGGCCCACCCACCCAGTCTAGTACTTGCTCCAAGTCTTAGCATCCACCCCGAGCCCTGGTCCCCGAGCCCTGGTCCCTGAGCGCTGGTCCCCCAAGCCCCAGTTGCTGTGGATCTGCATCCTCAGGAGCAGACCCCTGAGCTCCACGCCTGCTTCAGGGCATTGCATTCTGAGAGACAGTGCAGAGGGATGAGCTCCCTGTGGGATGCGAGGACCAGGGAAGCCTCAGGCACTGGTGCAGCAGGCTCCGCAGCTGGGCAGCCTTCCCTGGTGCTCTCTGAGCTGCAGCGTGGCCCTCACTTGCTGCCGCGCCCCCTACCCCAGCCCTCTGCCCCGGGCTGTGGACCCCGGTGGCTTCTCTTCCAGTTTTTGTACCTCAGTGCACTTTGCAGCCCAGATAGCCAGGCTCAATTGTCCCCAGACTCAATTGTCCCCAGCCCTCCGTGCTCGGTTGCTGCTATACGCAGGTAGGACCACTTCATGAAATTCTTCTATTCCTCCAAATGCTGTGTGCAGTAGGGTCTAGTTTTTGCCCTGGGTAGAAGCCAGGTTGCTATCCCTGCTGCCCTCTACCCTGAGGGCTGCTGCCTTGGGGATCTGAAGTCCACCAGATGGCTTCATTAGGGCCACCTGTTGTGAGAAAGGACCAAGGAAAACAGGGCAGGCTGACAGAGAGCCACTCAATGGACGGCCAATAGAGACCACTTCTCTTGACTGGAACCCAGGCTCAGGAGACTGGCTGGAGAGCAAGCTGGCAAGGACCCAGCACCGTGTGCCTGCTGCCTGGAACAAGAGCCCACCTCCAAGTACAGAGCGTCTTGAAGACACATCAGAGGGATTTCTCCCTTATCCTGCAACTTATGTATCATGGAATTTAAAGCTGAAAGAAAAGGTATTCAAAAGGAATTTGAGAAGTTTAGGAGATGGGAAGATCACAGATATAATTAGAAAGACAAGGATTATTTTCCCTACGTTTTGGGGACTGATTTAGGAAGGATAATGAGGCTGCATGAATTCAAAGGTGCTTTCCACCTTCTGCTGCTCATTAGCTATGCACCAAAATTTAGCTAACTTCTCAGAGCTTCTGATTTTTTCATTTACAAATGAAAATCATGAAACTAACCTTAAAGAATCTAATTGTGAGAATTATTAAATGAAGTCACATGTAAAGTACCCAGTTCAGGACCTTGCACTTCGTCGATGCTGAAAACAGTAGCTATCAGTGTCACTGTAATTATTTTTAAGATGATTGTAATGGCCGTGGTCATAGAGGGTGTCCTTAATGTCACTCATCATCAGGGCAGGCCACAGGCAGCCACTTGACAGTCAGAGACCAGGCTCCCGTGAGAACCCTGCCTCTACCTCTTAACGCGTTGGTATTCAGCTAATGCTGGTGGGGTCCAGGCATCCTCTGTGCTGGGATTCTGATGGGGAGTAAGAGAGGTGGCCTGCCAGGTCTCACCAACTGGACAAGATGGGGACAGACGAGCATGAATGGGGGCAGCACGGAGAGGCTGTGGCTGGAGAAGCCAGGGATGTGTCTGTGGGGCGGGCGGCTGCAGTACAGGCTGGGAGTTCTGGAGAAGGTCCCGAGATGGGACCTGAGAGATGACCAGGAGCCTCGGGCAGTGAGAGGACAGGCACTCAGGTGGAACACACTTGGGAGGACCCTGGGCTGGAGAGGGCGCCTCCCAGGTGGCTTTGTGGTAAAGTGGCTAGAGCAGATCAGCAGAGCCTGGTCTTCTCCTTAGGGAGAGCTATCAACTCAATCTGCTAATGGATGGGTGGGTAAAGAAAGTGTGGTACACGTACACCACATTATCCAGCCATGAAAACGTGAAACCTGTCATTTGCAGCAAATAGATGGAACTGGATGACATTACGTTAAGTGAAATGAGCCAGGCGCAGAAGGACAAGAAGCACATGTTCCACGGATGTTCTCACTCTGGTGGGGCTAGAAAAATGATCTGTCGGACATAGAGGAGAACAGAGGTTGGGCTAGAAAAATGATCTGTCGGACATAGAGGAGAACAGAGGTTGGGAATAGTGGGGAGACGGGGAACAGAGGGGTTAGAGAACAGGTCCCAAACAGCTAGACAGGAGGAATAAATTCTGGTGTCCTACAGCACCGACTGTTCCCAGCAGTAGAAATGACATATGAGGAGATGGAGATGCTAATTACCCTAATTTGATCATTATACACCAGATACATGTATAACCATGATAGTGTACCCCAAAATATATACAAATATTATGTGTTGATGAACAAACCTCTGGTGGAAATGTGGTGTGCATGGCAGAGGGGGACATGGTGGGGAAGCGGGGAGGGAAGTTAGGAGTTTGTCACAGTCTTGCAAGGAAGATAGTGGTTCAGGCGAGTGGCCATGGGATGGCAATCAGCAAGTGCTCTCAGGAGCTCTTTTGGAGGTAAGGATCCCTGGATCTTGGTGGCAATTTGGATTTGATATTAATGAGGAACTGAGCTTCCCACGTTTCTTATCTGGGCAACTGGGTGAGTTCCCTAGTCCCACTCGCTGGGATGAGAGACTCACATTCCCACTGTTTCTGAGATCTGCAGAACATCAGGTTGAGGGGTGAGGAGACTGTTGGATTTCAGCAGAGAAATATGAACTGGCGATTGGGAGTCAGCCTTGGACAGAGCCCGAGTGGTGCCAGCCAGGGCAGTCCAGGCCCAGATACCCTCCAGGGGAGAAGCCACCAGCATGGCTGAGAGAAAACCCAGGAAATGAGCGTTCCTAGATCCCAGCTGCTTCTTACCACCTCCTCTGCTCCCAAACCTTCAGTGGCTCCACAGGTCACTTGGAGGAAAAACTGGTGCCCTTAGTGCCCCACAAGGCCATCCACGAGCTAACGTCTTCCTGTCCCTCCACACTCTCCCTCAGCCCCATGGCCTCCTCGCTGCTCCCTGAGTTCCAGGCAGCCTTCTACCACAGGACCTTCTCTCTGGCTCCTCCCAGTGCCTGAAGGGCCTCCCCACAGAGACCGCTCACCTCTCCCCCTGCCAAACCCAGCACTGCAGAACCCCCTGTTCCTGTGCTGCTGCTTGTCTCCATAGACCTGCCACCTTCCAGTTGATTAATTTACTTTTATTATGTGGGTTGTTAGTTATCTGCACTTGCTCCACTGTTAGCTCCAGTGGGGTAGCCAGGGCTCAGCAGAATGCATGAGCGAGTGGAGGGGCCGACAGGGCAGGGAATTTGAGTGAGGGCAGGACTCCACAGCAGAGAGCCCTCAGGGGTGCCAGCAGCGGCGGATTCAGGAGAGCAGAGACGCCAGTCAGATGGCACTGTGCCAAGGCTGCGGGGAAGGGGCGGGCGAAGAGTGAGCTGAGACCACTCTGGGGAGACCCCTGTGCGGCCCTGGGCCTGCATCTGCTCCATGTGGTTCTGAAAGGAAACAACCTGGGGCTTGTTCAACACGGGTAGGAAAGGTCTCGGGAGAGGGAGAGACAGAAGCTAAAGGA
>CM053415.1:1108418-1183131 GCA_028644305.1 Xerus rutilus
GGCTTCACAATGGGGACCTCTCCTCCAGTGAAGGTGAGCCCTCTGGTGCCCCTGTGCACCCTCCCTCTGCTCTGGGCCAGACTCCTCCAGCCAGAGCCTCCAGCCAGAGCCTCCAGCCCTCCAGTCCTCTCCTGTCCTGGAGGATTTCATTCTGCAAAGTCGTGACCTCAGGGAGTCCTGGATGACTCCACGCGATGATCTGCCTCCTCTTCTTTTTACTTCCTCAGCACTCAGGGCACTGGGTGACACACAGTCTCCCCTTACCCCAGGTGTTTCAGGTAGTAACGCCGATGAGCAACACGGGCTCGAGTGTCTGGTGGCTCTTGGCCCTGGGGTCCTCGTCATCTAGCAATATTTATTTTGCATTTCTGGGGCACAGGAGGAGCGTAGGGATTCAAAACAGCAGTAGGACATGGTGAAGACGCTGGTGGACTGTGGAGAAACAGGCAGACCAACAGATGGGTAGTCGTGATGCAGTAGTGTCAGACCAGGAGGAGAGGGTCGGGCTGGAGTGAGTGGCGGCTCGCTCGCAGCCGGGCAACTGGCCCTTCAGCAGGCCCTTGACGTGACGTGAGCTGGATGGTGTCCACTGTGAGGTGGGCATTGAGGGCCCACACAGGGCAGGAGCCAGGGCTTCTCATGAGGGGATTCCCTCTGTTTTACAAAGAGGAGATGCGACAAGACCCTGTGGGGTTGAATGATGGTCTCTGTGTGGTCAGGCACTAGGGTACAGAGCAGAGCTGGTGGGGAGACCTGGAGCCACAGGACGAGGATGGGACTAAGCGTGAGCAAAGGCTTAGAGGCCACATGGCCACTGGCCAAGGGCAGGCGTTTTATTATTTATTTTTTATTTTTTTGAGACAGGGTCTTGCTACGTTGCTTAGGGTCTTGTCAAGTTGCTGAGGCTGGCTTTGAACATGCGCTCCTCATGCCTCAGCCCAAGTCACTGGGATGACAGGCATGAGCCACCACATCCAGCTCCCAGGGGAGCCTGGACTGAGGCTGAATGTCCAGATTCCCCAGAACCACATGCCATAAGGACTATGTTGAAGGCCTCCAGCCCCCAGGCTGTGGGGTGGCAGGCCACCCCACCCCACCCGGCCTGCATTTACCCCTGAGCACCCTGGGGTGACGCTCCTAAAGCCTGCCAAGCACTGTCCACACTTGTCATATTTTTCAGCAGCCCGTGAGGACTTTGTTGCTGCTGCTGCTGTTCCTTACCCAGGAATGTTGTGTTGAGGAGCAGTTTACAACATCGAAGGCTTTTTCCCTCAGAAGTCTTCACGTTTCATCCTGTATTATCAATTTATATTGTGATCAGAGGATGATATTGGTAAAATTTCCACTTTTTAAGATCTGTCAGAATTTTGCAGCTTAGCGTATAGTCCATTTCTGTGACTGATTGTAAATAACTTTTGGAAGGCAATACTGCCTTTCTTAATGACATGTGTCCACTCGTTTATCATACGATGGGCAAGTAGCCGTTGGTTGAGCCCGATTGCTCCTCTCCCTTCAGCTCTGCAGTGTCTCTCTCCATCTCTCTCATGTTGCTCAGTTTTCCACGTCTGAAGAACGTGCATAAGTCTGCTTTCTCATGCCAGTTCTGATTCTCATCACGCTTGGTACTTGGGTGCTTTGTCCCCTCCCTCTCTGACCACTTCAAAGCGACTACCGTGACTCCAGTCCTCCTCTTTCAGGCCTTCTGCTGCCTGACCGCCCCTCAAATGCTTGCTCATGCTGAACCCCTGGTCCCCACCATCAAGTCCAAGATTCTGAATCCACAAAGCAATGCCAGGCACCAGTGCACTCCTGTGGGATAGACAGCGAGGCTCCGAGGAGGACATGGGCAAGAAAATGGGGAGCGTCCTCTGAGGGCTCAAGGCCTTGTGGTGACACTTTTCAGAAGACATACCAATGGCCACCCGAACAGGGAAAAGCCCAACTTCACTCATCGCAGAAATGCAAACCAGAGAGAGCCAGGATGAGGCGTTGTCTCACCCCAGGAAGAGTGGGTGCCACCAGATAGATGCAACAGGACTGGCTCAGGGTGAGCAAAGGGCACTCCCGCCAGGTCAGAGGGCAGAGGGTGATGGAGACAGGGCTGCCACGGGCCCCGTGGTTCCCCATTGGCCTGTTGAAGTCTTCAGGCCGAGCCGTGCTCGCCCCTCCACGCTCACCGCAGCCAGATGGATACCAGGCCAGGTGGGTGAAGAAAACACGGTGACCATCACAGCCGTGGGAGGAACGCCACCCATCCCCACAGCAGGGCTGAGGCCACGTGGAGCACCATGCTGCGGAGACCACGGACAGGGCAGATAGACACGTTCCCATGGCAAGGGGAGCCAGCAAGTCAACCCTGCAGAAATGTGGAATGAGGAGGGGTTCACTGGAGCAGGGAGCAGAAAGGCCAAGTGAGGGCCTTGTGGCAGGTGCTGGAGAGGGGGCCGAGAGCAGAAGGGTGGCAGACTCCAGCAGGCACGATGTCCGCGTGTGTGGGGATGGCACGGGGGTGCCGCACGTTTCTTATAGGTTTTATTTCACTGTCTCCATGAGTGCCACCAGCCTGTTTGTGAGGAATGGCTGTGGGGCCTCCCTGACTCACCGAGGGTCTGCAAATGGTTTCCCAACTTTTCCATGTTTCGGGTTGGAAGTCATTCGGATGCTCCTGTGAGCTCTTAGGACTTCATTCTCAGGTTGCATAACCAGTATTATTAACGAGCTCCTTTGTATCTCAACAAAGCCGCGGCAGAGGAGGAGGTGCCGTGGGAATGGGGCCATTTACTTCTGACCACCCAACAGTTGTGTAGCTTGGCCTCCTACCCCACGGAGAGCCCCTTCCCCTACTGCTGGGGCTCCCTGAACATACCTATCTCATCTTCTTGTGGGGGCCTGTGTCTGTGAGATAGAATTGGTCCAGACTGTGCTTCCACACCAGGCCTAACAGTCCAAACTGCATGGGGGTCACTCATGCCGAGGTCCCGGGCCACCACACTGAAACTCAGTTGTTTACCTGGACTTCTTAGAAATCAGGAAGAGGGAGAGAGAGAGATCCCCAAGCAGGCCAGTTTGGAAGGAGACAGGAGGACGGACAATTTCACAGGAGATCTCACTGTCAAGAGCTGTAGAGCCCCTCTTAGTCCCAGGGCCAAGGGCTGGCCATCTAGCACACTGACCACGTGCAGCAGTGTATTTGGAACGGTGGTAACATCTGCACAGACGAGTTGTCATCCCTACACACTGAAGCAGGCAGCTTGTGCACTGGACGTACGTTAACTCCTGACCTGGATCTTAGACAGTCTCCCCTGGGCTGGGTGAGCCTCTCTTCTGGAATGCCCTGTCTTCTGTCTCTTGGGGGCCATTTTGAGTCCCCTGCCCTGGAGTCCTCTTCTGTATCCTCAGGTCACATCTGGGCACATCTGGATCATTGTGCTCAGCATACCTCCTTAGGACCACCACTTCCTTCTTTTCCTCTTTGAAAACAGGATTTATGACTCCTTCACCTTTATGTCCCCAAGAACTGGCACCTGGCTTTGTAACCTAGTGGGCACTCTGACACTCAGCCCTCTGTCCCTTCAGGGACTGCCTCCGTGGATGAGACCGACCTCAAACTGAAACAATATATCTCTGTAACTTGCATCTGTACTGAGCAGGAGTGGACTTTTTGTGTCAGTCCCTAAACAATACAGTCTAGCTGTCACTTGCATAGCATTTACAGTGTAGCACGTTATAAGCAATCTAGGGTTGGTTTAGATGTGCTTGGATTGTATGCAAATACCATGCCATTTTATATAAGGGATTTAAAAGCATCCAAGGATTTTGACATCCAAGGGGGTCTTGGAACAAAGTCACTGATAACAAGAGATAACCATGTTGCATAAATGAGCCAGAGAAGGCAGAGCCACACCATTGGCCAGAGCCACATTGCCTTGAGGTTGAGGACTGAATACTGAAGAGGGGGCCCAGGCTGAGGGTGAAGGGCGCCCCAGTTTCCTCAGGACCCCTGAATAAGGTCTTCTCCATGCAGCTTTGGTAGCATTTCTAAAGGGAGTGCCCCTGCATCTCTGTCTGTGGACAGGCGTAGTTACCAGTGGGTCCCCTGCGTGCCGTGATCTTAGGCTTCCAGCCCGGCTAAGTGAACAAGGGACAGGAGCTGTCCCTGTGCCCCACCTGCTCTTCACACACAGGAAAGGCCACGTTATCTTCTGAGCAACACGGGGAGAAGGCCCTGGAGTGAGGGAGGCTGGGCGAGGACCCACGGGGAGCCAGGTTCATGTCCCTACAGACCCAAGGACAGAGGGGAGTGTATGGCAGGGGGACACATGCTGTGGCCCATTATCTGAAGGGGTTTTGAGCAGAAGAGAACTTGAACTTAGGTCAGGCACTCTGGTGGGCAGAAGCAGCCGCCTGCGTGAGCCGGGAGGTGCTGCGTCAGCTCTACAGTGTCAGATGATCAGTTCGCGGCGCGTGCTGGTGAGCTGGGCCCCGGAGTCATTTCTGTTCAAGCTGGCTCCTCCACCAGGAGCCCCAGGACTCGGTTCTTGGGCCGTGCGATGGTGAAGGTGATATTAGGAGCTCACGGGGTGGCTCCAAGAATGACATAGGCACTGAGCATGGTACCTGGCTGATGGTCAGCACCCTATGGGGCTAGTCACCTAAAACAAGGACGATTCCCAGGTCCAGGCAGCCTGGGGCAGAGCAGAGATGTGGGTGTATTGTTGCTGGAGAGGGTCAAGCTCAGGCTGCTCCAATGGGCTCAGGCACTTCCCAGCTTACTACCAGAACGTTGGGTCCTTCCCAACAGTATTCTTCAGCTGCGGCTGGAGCCTGAAGGTGCCTGGTGGGGCGTCTCCCCTCTCTGTGGCTGCAGGCCCTCGGCCACCCAATAGCTGTACAGAGGGAGACAGAGGAGCAGCACCTAGTCTGCCTGCAGGAACCATCTTGGAAAGGCCACACAGAGTCAATGATAATTCCTTTCCTAACTTGAAATGCTCCAATTCCCCCATATTACAGAGATTTTTTCAAAGTCAAACGTATCAGACATGAAACTTTGTTTTTACTTTGCTACACTGGGAATTGAGCTCAGGGGTGTTCTACTGGCTGAGCTATACCTCTAGCCCTTTTTAAATATTATTTTTTATTTTGAGATAGGGTCTTGCTATGCTGCCCAGCTGTCCTCAAACTTACAATCGTCCTGCCTCAGCCTGCTGAGTCACTGGGACAATAGGTGTGTGCCCTGGCACCTGCCTCACAGATGCGGTTGTCTTCCCAGCCTTGCCAGTCTGTGTTGGGGTGGGGGTGGGGCTGGGCGCCACCTCTCCAGCAACAGCTGCTCCGAATAGGATTGAAAGTCCTTCCTCAGCACAGACTGAGGATAAAAATAGCTCAAATTTCAGCTCTAACAAGAGAGCAATATTTGTGAAAAAACAGCATGAGATGGCATCAGTGGTCTCTGCAGACACAAAGCTTGGGTGGGGAGTAATCTACACATCTTTAAAAAAATTAGGGATGCTCACAAAATTCCTTCCTGAAAAGATCATGGGTTTAGGATGAGAAAGAACTCAGCCAAGATGGGCCCCAGGGGAAGTCGGGAGGCATACTGATTTACTTAGCAAGTGTGAAGGGATCTGGCAAAGGCCAGCCTCCAGGGTCAGCTGGAAGGAATCAATCTGCAGCTGCTCAGCCAACCCTGCTCAGCCCCTCTGCAGCCCTGGAGGAAAGACAGGCTCGAGGATTTCACTGGAATTCGGAGGCTGGCTCACTGGAGGCCTGGCAGACTCTCAGCCCCTGCCTCCCTCTGCCTGAGCCCTCCTCCAGTTCTCTCCTCTCCCCACCTCCCTGCCTTTCCCCTGATCTCTTCCCAACAGCCCTTGGCCTCCTCTGTGTGCCCGCTTCCCAGTTCTGTGGATCCATGCAGACCCCTCCTATGGTTCCTGCAGGCTCTTCCTCCAGGTATAGCTCAGCTCCCACCCCCAGGTCCGGGGCACAGGCTCCAGACACACTTCTGGCTGCAGCTCTGCTGATCACTTCGGCTGCGTGTGCCTCAGGTTCCCATCCATAAAGCCGCACACTGCTTGGCATGTGTGAGCGGTCAGTGGTAGTGCCGCCAGGAGGATCAGCCCCCGGCCCTGCTCTCCCCTGGCTGGTCCCGTGTCCGACCTCTCCCCGTGTGCCCTCCGGGTCCTCATCTCAGTGTCCAGGTTCTTGTCCTGTAGCATCCCAGAAAAACTGGTCTAACTCAGTGTTTCTCCTCCACTTTAGTTTTTTATTATCGCCTCCTCTGCCTGGGCGCATTTCTAGGCTTTTTCCTTCCTAACTGCCCGCCTCCCCACAGAATTTCAACACCAGGGATCTGCTGTGTGTCTGTCTGTGTCTGTCCTGCGGCTCCATGGAGGACACGTGTCACTGCAATGTCTCACCAGCACCCAGGAACCAACGTTGCCACCCCTCGGAAGCCAGTGCCCCTGTGAGAAACCTTGGTCCCCATCAGTGTTTCTAACCAAGAGTGGCCGTGTCCTCCTGCCTTGCCCTGGGGCAAGTGGCAATGTCCAAGGATGGTTCTTTTGGTTGCCACAAATTGGTAGGTGAGTGAGGCACAGTGCGTATCTGGTGGGCAGAATCCAGGGACAGCACTAAATAGCACGCACAGGACCGGCCTGCTGTAAATGAGGAGTCCAGCCAGAACTCCACTCCAGCGGACGCCCCCTTGGAGCCCCCAGGCCCCGTCCAGGCAGAAGCGGGCTGCGGCTGGAGGTTCAGCGGGCCTGGCTGGCTGTCAGGGCGGCTCCAGCAGGAGGGGGACCTCCTGCCATCACACAGGATGACACAGAGGCAGAGTAAGACCAGGGCCTGCCGCCAGCCAAAGGCACACTTCCACAGCCATGAGGCAGGAGGCCCAGGGAGCCCTGCGTCCTGGCTGCCCCTGCCCATGGGGTCACCCTCCAGAGAGGACCCTGCACTGCAGGAGGGCAGCACCAGCTTCACGAGAGAACACAGCCCTTCACGGTGTCTCCTTGGGCTCTGCAGTGCCACCCGATGGCTGGCCCCTCTCAGGTGCACTTCACCCAGTGTGTCCTGAGCCGGGGGGGACCGTGTGGGTCACCATGGAGGAGTCTCCAAGGATGCCGGGAAGGTCCCCAAGGCTCACGGTGGGCTCCAGGGCCCCACGAGACCTGGCCTTATCCCTCTGAGTCTGCGCTGGGCACACTGCTCAGCCCAATGCCTCCCCGGGCTTGGGAACTCCGCCAATCAGTTCATTTCCAGACCTTGAGGCCCCTGCGGGCCCTGCAGTTGCTCCGGGATACCCCTGGCCATAAGCTCCTGGCTCTCTCCTTCCTCTTCAGGCCTTGCTTCAGCATCATGCCTGGATGAGGCCCCCGACCACTGCCGCTCCAGCCCACTGCCGCTCCAGCCCACTACCGCTCCAGCCCACCACCTGGCACCTCTTCTTCCTGGGAGCGCTCAATGTCCTTCCTACAGACCCTTTTTCCTAAGTTGTTACTGCCGGCTTGTGTGCGTGTAGCGACTTAACGTCTGATTGATTTAGTCAGCTTTAACACTGCTGTGACTACAAGACCTGCCAAGAACAATTTTAGAGGAGGAGTTCATTTGGGGGCTCATGGTTTCAGAGGTCCCAGTCCATGGAAGGCTGGCTCCACTCCTCAAGGCTCCAGGTGAGGCAGCATATCACGGAGGAAGGGGCAGCACAAGGCACCACACCAGGAAGCAAAGAGGCTACGCTCAGCTCACCAAGTACCTGCCCCAGAGGCACGGCCCCAGCGGCCCTCCTCCAGCCTGCAGGTACCACTCAGTCCCTATCAGGAGATTAATTCACTGACCGACTTAAGGCTGTCATAACCCCATCAATTTACCTCTGAAACTTGTTTTGTTATCTCACACATGAGCTTTTAGGGGGCACCTGACCGCCCCAGTTGGACCATCATCCCTATAACATCAGAGACCTCTGATGGCCTCAGGCCTCACAGATTGCCAGCACATAGTCTATGCTCAATAAATACTTGTCAACTTCTGAACTCTGGACATTTCCATAGGGTTCTCTTGGCATCAAAGTCCACGTTAGAATATGTCTGGGAAGTTGGCTGAGCTGCATCTCCTACGTCTTTCGATCTTAGATCTTTTAGATTGAATATGGATAAAAAGGCATCCAAACAAACCCCAGAGTTGCACTGGAAACCAATACATCCACCAAATCCAGATAACAGAGATGGGAAACACCGAGGCACACACTAGAGGGGCACTGCCCTCGTCCTTGCTGACTGAGGGGTCCACTGTCAGCTGCAGCATGTCAAGAACACAGCTGCTTCTGAGGGAGTCAGCCCGCGTGATCAGAGACGAGGCTCTTCACAATGTGGCAGTTCCCGGCTTCTGAATGAGAAAGCTGTGCCTCTCCTCATTGTGGGTGATAAACGCTTGTGCTCTCGCTGTTATGGCAGGGTGTAGGGGATCAGGAGGAAAGATGAAAGCCAAGGCCAGTCAAATGGGGAATCTGAGGATACAGTGTCCCGTGGGCAGAAGACCAGAGCAGGAGGCTCACAGGTCCCACACTGCCAAACAAAGCAGACCTTCAGCACGGGCTGCAGAGGGGTCCTGCCTAGGGCCAATCCACCACGCTGGCCAGGAAGCCTCTGGTCTCCTGGTTCTCAACAGCTTATTTCCATGTGATGTGGGGAGGTGATGACCTTGGCCTGGCCTCACAGCAGCACATCGACGCAGGTCCTCCATCTGCTGGCCTCTCCAGGCTAGCAACTTGCCTGTGGCTGACAGAGAATTGAGGGTGCTGAGCCTGCTTTCCTGCACGTGGGATTCAGAAATGCTTATCGGATTCAATGTAATTCCTGCTCAGCAGGCAGACCAGACCGATACTGTGAGGACCCTGTATGGACAAGACAGAGGTGAACGGGGATGACAGGACAAACCATCCCAGTTCCTGCCCTTGGCTGGGGAATATCTAATCCACCAGCTGCAGGATAGTGTCCCTTCACTGGGGCAGACGGGATTTTCCCCAGAATTGCTGCAGCTCCCTCTCCCACTGCACATGCTCTTCTATGGTGAGACCTTGATATTCTGTTCAACAAAAAGTGGAGCCCATGCTCGCATATCTTGGCTCTGGGGCTCCCTTTAATTGTAACTGGTAGAAATGGCATTATGCGTCTTCCAAGGTGAGGTCATAAAAGAGGATGCGGCTTCCACCCGGGTTTTGAGATGCTTGCTCTTAGAAACCAACCTCCATGCTCTACAGATGCCTAAACTGGCCCAGTCAGAGATGCCACCTGGAGAGGCCACCTGGAGAGGCCACCTGCAGGTGTTCGACCTGAGAGGTTCCAGTCAACAGCCAGTCAGCTGCATGTCACTTGGTGAACGTGCCACATGGTTCCAGGCCCCATCTTCTAAGTCTCTCAGCTGAGGCCCAGCCCTCCCGGATCAAAGAGAGACCATCCTCGCTGGACTGACTTCCCAGGGGTGCAATAAACAAAGTGTCACAAACTGGGTAGCTGAAAATGACGGAATGGGGACATGTCCTATCTCTGGGGGTAGAAGCCAAAAGCCACGGTGGCAGCAGGGCCATGCTTCCTCTAAAACATAGAGGACAATTCTCCCTTGGGCTCTTCCTGGCTCCTGGTGGCCATCAGGCCTTGGGGTCCCTTGCCTTGTAGATGAGCCACCCTAACCTGAGCCGCTCTTTCCGCAGGGCGCTCTCCTGCTGTGCCTGTGTCTCCTCTCCTGTCCTCAGGACACCAGTCCCACTGCGTGAGACCAACCCGAGCGACCTCATGCTAACTTGATTACTGCAGCAAAGACTCTTTCCAAATAAGGCCCCATTGTGGCCCCAGCGGTTAGGACTTCAGCATTTCTTTCTTGGGAGCACAGTTCAACCTATGTCTGAATTCCTAACGCAAAGAGGATATAGCAAAATAACGGCTACTTTTGGAGGATTTGTCACACAGCTTGTACTGGGACACTGACCAGTCCCCTCGAGCTCATCTCATTTCTCCATCATTTGGTTCTCAAGAAATCCTGCCCGGTCCCCTCCTGTCTGGGCGCAGCTCTTTTCCTGTCTTAACACCCTGGGTCTGAAAGCAACCTGAGGAACATTAGCGCACCGTCCTGCCCACAGAGCAAACCCCACACCTGCCCGGGGCCTCAGACTCAGCCAGTCTCCTCCAGCTTGTCCCACGTTGCCTCTGGAGAAAATTTCCCTTGAGAAGTTTCCAAAACAAAGCCCCAACTTTCCTGTCATCATTCCAATCCCAAATAAATGGCCTGTGTTCTGGGTGACCTAAAACAGCGAGAACCTGGTGTCACTGGGGGCCAGGCCATGACGGGGGAGCTGACTGCCTTTCACTGGGGTCTGCACATCCCACGCCTTTTAAATCTACGGAATGCGTCTTCCTAATTCCCTACATCACTGTTTCTTGCAGGAGACATGGAATCTGAATGTGCTTCGGAAAAGAAAAAAAAGCCGTAAACGCAAGCTTCAAAGCACGGGAGGCTCTGGCGCTTGGTCTTGCTGCCTCGTGGAGGAAACGCGGAGCTCGGACGCGCTGACATGTGTAGAGCTCACGAATGCACAGATTTTCAAAAGGGAAGGAATTCAATTACAATGTGGTCAAGTAGGTGCCATTTCAGCTTCTGTAGCACAGACAGTGGCTCCTTGTGGCTCTTCAGTGGAAAGGTCCCCATTCAGGGCTTCCTGCTCACATCTGGAAAGTGGATTCAATTATGAGAGTCAAAACTGGCAGATTCATCTGCCAGATTTCCATTTAGCCTTCTTTCCCCCAAACTAACTGTTGGAAGAAGAGCTCCCGCCATAATGAAGGCCGCCTGTGTAGCGCTCTTGCCGAGATGAGCCATCATGTCATACTTAGAGAATGACCTTCAAGAACAAGTGGTTCCAATCCGGGAGGGGCCCTCCCCTCCCAACCACTCAGATGAGAACATCCTGGAGCCATAGGGGAGCCACCTTGAGGCACAGACCCAGACTCCTCAGAGGGTTCTGCAGCTGAACAACGGCCAGTCCACTTGGGCATCTTGCCACAGAGTGCACGGAGGGCCCCAGGGACCGGGCGGACCCGGCCTCCGAGGTGCTCCTCCAGAGCTGCTCTGCACACTTCCTGGCCAGGCACTTCACGCTCCCTCTGGGCTTCCAGGCTCTCCAGATCCCTGGCCACCACTCCAGCCGCGGCTGCTTCTTCCTTATGCCCTCGCCCAACGCCCTGTTCTGAGGACAGTTCAACCTCTTCCCATGGTTCCCCTTCTGGCCTTGGGAGCATTGACCAAGGGACATCTTTCCCCTTGGCATCTAAGCCAGGAAGAAAGGACACAGCACTGACGATCCCCAGACAGGCCCGTCTCCAGGGGCACCGAGCACAAAGGCATGCAGCAAACACCCCGAGGGCCACACACCAACCCGTCCCGGGAAGGCCGCTCAGTGGAGGTGCCTGGGCTGAGCGCCCCAGCGCCCACGGTTTGCCAGACTTGTCTGCTCAGTACTGGGCCCTGGGCTGCCCCAGAGAGGCAGCTGCCTGTGGCTGTTCCTCGCGCTGCTGCACTCCACAGGGAGCAGGACACCAGCCACCGATCAGCACAGGGACAGGTTGAATGGCACCCCCTTTCTATGGAAATGGGGAATTGTGACAACCAACACAGCAGGTGCCACTTCCTGTCCCCTGTCCCAGAAGCAGAGCCATAAGTCACCCCATTGCAGAAGTCCCAGCTGGAGAGGGCGGTGGAGATTCAGGTTCACATTTGTAGAGGCTCAAGTCATTGCTTCCCTCCAGGGAGACGAATGAGAGTGATGGACTTTTCCGAGTTGTAAAAATAGATGGATGCTTCCTATGAAATAACTCACGGACGCCTCCGATAATTCACAACAGCCCTGGCAGGCTGGCAGCAGAGAGTGAAATTCCAAGCAGAATAACCACACAATTTTCCAGCAGTAGAGTAAATGGTTTGGCTATTATGATAACACATTTCAGCCGAGCAAATAGATCTCCCCTTAATAGAAATACATTAGAAAACATTTATAAAAATATCAGCATTGCAGTTCTGTTTCTTGAACTACAACTTAGACATAAATATAACACAATTTATGGATGAGGAAATCCAATTTCATGCTGTTTGAAAACACATTTTTGTTTATTATGTAACTATGGTTCTCTGGCTACAGGGTAGTGTATCTCATGAAATATGTGTACGGGCACGCCGTCGCCTGCATGTCAACGGAAGGGTCACGAACATCCTACCTACCGTGAACGGAAGTGTTTTATTGTATACAAGCAACTTCTGAGCACCAACTATATGACTGTCACTCAGCATTGGCTGCATCCTTTTTTTTTTTTTTTGGTACTGGGGATTGAACTCAGGGGCACTCGACCACTGAGCTACATCCCCAGCCCTATTTTGTGTCTTATGTAGAGACAGGGTCTCACTGAGTTGCTTAGCGCCTCGCCGTTGCTGAGGATGGCTTTGAACTTGCGATTCTCCTGTCTCAGCCTCCCAAAGTGCTGGGATGACAGGCGGGTGCCACTGCACCCAGCTGTTGGTGGCATCTTGACGGTCCTCCAGATGCTGTAGGACGAGGGGCTCTGGACAAGTAAATACTCCTAGCAGGAGGTGGGAAGCCCCATAGAACTTGGGGGTCAGATACACGGGTTGAGCCTAGGCTCATCTACTTGTGAGCTGCAACATCTTGGATAAACTGCATGGTTTCTGGGAATCCCAGCACCATCACCTGTTGGTGGACTCAGTCCTGAGTAATTCCAGGATTCTCCCCAGTGTGGCATGGGGAGGGTGTGAGTCCTGCCTGGCATGGCGTCAGGGGCTACCCTGAAGCACTTCTCTGGCTGTGCCCCCTAACCTGAGGGCAGCCTGGAAACCCCTTCTCGGGCTGAGCACTCACCTGCTGGTCTCAAGCCAGGGGCTCTGGCAGCCCACTTGTGCCACCAGCACAGGCTTCCCGTTGGGTGTGGGGGGCCGGCAGAGGGTTCCTCTCGGCAGCTCCCTCCCTTTCCTGCTGCAGTCCTGCTCCCGGCTGGCTGGCACTCTCCTCCTGTTTTTAGACTTCCTATTTTTCCTCTCTGGCTTATCTCTGGCAATGGCTGCCGTCTGGGTGTCTGTACCCTCCAAAACTCGTATTGAAATTTAAGCCCAAAGCCATCTGTTAATGATATTTGGAGGTGGGGCTTTTGGAAGGTATTTAGAATTAGATAACGTCATGGAGGTGGGGACCCTGTGATGGCATTAGGGAGTTTATAAGAAGAGGAAGAGACATCCACGCTGGCAAGCTTACTTGGTGATAGCTGCCATGCTGTGACCAGCAAACCCCCTCACCAAGTGCCGAGAAGGTGCTGGTGCCTTGCTTCTGGGCCTCCTGGACTCCAGAACCATATGCTGAATAAACCCTATCCTTTACAAATTTCCCAGTCTGTGCTATTCAGTTATAGCAACAGAAAATTGATTTAGACAGTAATTGTAAAATGATTTGGGGGGAAGGAAGGTAGAGTTTTTTTTTTCCTATTATGCCTGACAATGCTTAGATTTTTAAAAATCAGTACTCTAGCAATCCTCTTCCTCCTCTTTTTTCTTTTCACTCCCCCACCCTTCCTCCTCCCAGAACTTCTAGCTATTCAGACACACAAGCTCCAGCCACAGCGAAGGTCCTCTCTGGCTCAGCTTATGTACGCAAGATTTTATTTAATTTTGACATTGCTATGGCCTGGGTGCTTGCCTCCTCCAAATTCATATTAGACTAGGTCAGATTCATGCACTGAACTTTTTCAAGGATTTCAGTGAAGGTGAATATAAATGCAAAGATTTCGTGATGCTATAATCACACATGAACTGGAGATATTAGTATGAAATCATTGTTTGCATTTCTCTCTGTAAAATATTCAGTACTATCTGGCTTTGTTTGTTGAAAAGCTTAGATGCAGTGAATAATCAACTAGCAATGAGCACCCTCACTGAGAGGAATATGGTCTCTAGACACCATTTCCCATGAGAAGAAATCAGGAATCCTTGGAGTAAAGGCTGACCCCAGGTCTGAGACAGGAAACATGCAAGGTGAGCCTGGAACCCTCTGTCATGCCAGAAAGCAAGGAAGCTCTGTGTACGCCAGTTGCTGATCTCCTCTTGACTTCAGGATTTGTTATATATTTAACCTGAATTAGCCATAAGCACTGTGAAGTTCTCCCCAGTACGTGGCTTGCCTATTCTCTGTTTCTCTCAGTTCATGAGAACATCATGTATGTGTTGATGGTTTACAAGCCAATGTCCAGCAAGAGTCCATTGGTTGAATAAAACACGGCAGACTACATAATAGAATATTGTGCTATTTAACAATTAGAAATATATAAAGCTACTAATAAAAATCAATTTCACTGGACTATTCCTCAGGCTCTCTAAAGGGCACACTGGGTTATTTTTACTAGAGCACATCTACCACCTATAAAGCAAGAGACAAATCAGAAACAGCAGCTGGGGTCTTTGAGTCTGGAGCTGGAACTGGGCTTCCTCATGGAAGACAGTAAGTTCCGGATGGGGAAGGTAAATGTGATCTGTTTTAAATGTGCTATGCACTTGGTCCAATAGCATTGGCTGCTCTCCAGGGTCCTGGTCCTCTCTGTGAAGGCCCCTGGGATCCCAGGATTGAGCAGAGAGAAGGTGGTCTCTCTGGGCTCCACCTCTATGCCAGGAGCACGGTGCTCTGGGGTTGAAGTGGGACAGGGCCTGCTCTGGGGTGGCCTGGGGTTCCATGCATCCCAGGGACTTTCACTCTGTTACCTTCCCTGGCACCCAAACCAGACTACCAGCTGGGCTCTGGGCTGCCTATTTGTTTTTTAATGGTGTGTTTTGATAAGCTTAAATTGTAAATTTTGATTAAATACAAAATATCAATTTTCTTATCACTTTTTGGTATGCAGTCCAGAAAAGCACTGCCTGCCTCAAGATTCTCTCTTGTATTCGCCAGAGCCTTTAGAGATCACAGAACTACATGTGAAGGATGGAACAATAAAGATTCTTGGAAAAAAAAACACGGAAGAAAATGAATAGACAAGCCACAGACTGGAAAAAAAATACAGCACATGCATTTGAAAAAGGAATTACATCCAGAATATGTACGAGGAACCCCTACAAATCAGTGACAAAATAAAGCACCACAATGTTTCATAATGGACACAAGAAGACAGTCACAGGAAGAGCTAAAAGGTGCGGAAGAGCATCAGCCTTCGAGCAGACGCCAGTCAAGCCACACGGAAGCAGCATCTCAAGCCAAGTACGTCCGTTAAAAATAAATCCTGACCCTGGAGACCAAAGATGGGGAACACTCAGAACTCACACAGCCCTGCAGCAGGGGAGACAGTGCGCTGTGGCAGCCTGGTTGACAGTTTCTTAAAAAGTTAAACAGACCCCTTCTGTATATCCCAGCTGCTCAATCCCCAGGTATTTACCAGGAGAAATCAACCCATGTCCAAAAAAGACTTGTAGTGAATGTTCATAATGGTCCCAGATCAGAAAGAACCAAAGTAGCCAGGCATGGTGACGCACACCTATAATCCCAGCAGTTTGGGAGGCTGAGACAGGAGGATTGCGAGTTCAAAGCCAGCCTCAGCAATGGCGAGGTGCTAAGCAACTCAGTGAGACCCTGTCTCTACATAAAACACAAAATAGGGCTGGGATGTGGCTCAGTGGTCGAGTGCCCCTGAGTTCAATCCCCAGTACCAAACAAACACACAAGCAAAAAACCAAAGCACCCTCAGCAGGAAAAAGAATGACCCACTGTTGCGCATTCACAGGGTGGAGCACTTGCTTCTCAGCAATAAGAAGGCACGAAGCACAGATCGGCACAACATGGGAAACCTCGAAACCTTGCTTTAGCTGAAAGAAGGCCTCTACAATATAGTATGTAAGGCATGCGTCCGTTTATTGAGGTGATGGGACAGGCATGCCCAATCTACGGTGAAGAATGTCAGAGAATGGTCAACTGGGGTGGAAGGATGTGGGGAAGTGGGAAGAACTGAGAGGAAACTGGCCCAAGGGGATTTTCTGAGGCAACTTCTGTTCAATATCACGCCAGACGAGGTGGCTGGACGGTGTGCGCAGCAGCAAGACGCCTCAGACTGAAGACTGGCAATCTCTGCAATTTTACTGTATTAAACTGCCTTAATAAAAACACAGGGAATGGAAAAGGCGAATAACAACTACAATGGATTCAAACACAGAAAAGATATACTTTAAAATTTTCTTTGAGTTCCTGACATTGCGGAAGGAGAGAAGCAGCATCCTCAGTGGTCGCCGCTGGAGGTTGCTATGGCGCCAACTCATTATTCTGGAAATGTTTAAGCAAAAGGACGGAAGGAGGCATTTATCCTGCTTCTTATTTGAGCTGTATTTCAGAGTATCCAAACAGCCCAAGAGGGAAAGTGCTTTCTAATGGAAGAATTACAGCCTGTAAATGGAGAGGAAGTAGAATTTTTTTCTAACGCATCATTTCGCAGGCACTAATGAAATAATGGACCCGGCGACGCTGGTCTGAGCGATGCTGGTCTGTGGCTGCCACGACCACTAATTAGGTGAAGGGCGACAGGAAACTTCACAGTGGGTCCGTCCGGGGGACATCAAAGCCCACGTCGGATCTTAATACCACTGACGGGAGACAACCTGACTCGTGTCATCTCCTGATGTGACACTATGGGAGGCTCACAGACCACCCAAAGCATACTTGCCAGGAAAGGAGGGGCAGCAGGGAGGGGCATCTAATCAATGTTCTTGATCGAATTACAGCTCAGGAAAAACAGATTCGACAAAAGAGTTAAAGACATCAAGAGAAATCAATGTGCCAAGTCCAGACGATGCAAAATTCTACAGGACAAATGGTTTGGTTTCTTCAACAAATCAGTAGTATGAAGATATAAAGTGAGAGATCAGATCATAGATTAAAATATACTTGAGAGACATATCAACCAGATACAATTGGTTGGACCTTGTTAGAGAACATTCTTTTTACAGTACTGGGCATTGAACCCAGGGCCCTCTACCCCTGAGCTACAGTGTCTGACATTTTATTTTGAGACAGGATCTTGCTAAGTTGCCCAGACTGATCTTGAAATTATGATCCTCCTGCCTCAGCCTCCAGAGTTCCTTGGATGAGAGGTGTACCTCACCACGCCTGGCTCCTTGTCTGAATTCTTTTCTTTCCTTCTATAACACATCATTTTTATTGGCGCATGATAGTGGCATGGAATAATGGGATTTGTTGTTACAATGTAACAATACAGTTTGGTCAATATCACGCCGCAGCACTTCGGGTTCCCTCCTCTCCTCCCACCCCCTGGTCTCTTTCTTCTACTGATCACCCTTGGATTCTCATGAGATTCCCATACACTCCTTTCTTTTCCTTCTTCCTTGCTAGCTTCCGTATACCAGAGAAAACATCTGACCCTTGACCTTCTGAGTTTGGCTTAATTTGTCTAAATGGTCTCAAGTTCCATCCATTTTCCTGAAAATGACATCATTTCATTTTTCTTCATCAGAAAATAAAACTCCATTGTGTACATACACCACATTTTCTTCATCCATCCATCCACGATGGACACGATGCTGGTGCCAGTCTGGCTGTTGTGAATTGAGCTGCTATACGTATGTGCATGCGTGTCTCCATGCGGTGTGATGATCTTGAGTCTTTAGGGTAAATAAGGAGCAGTGCCATAGCTGGGTCCCATGGGGGTTCCGTGCCCACTTGTGAGGACCCTCCATACTGATTTCATGGTGTTTGTCCTAACTGATGATCCCACCACAGCACTTTTCTCCACACCCTCCCAGCATGGAGAGCACTTGTGTTCTGATGGCTGCCGTTCTGACTGGTATGAGATGAGACTTCAGGGTGGCTTTGCTTTGCATTTCCCTAACTGCTAATGATGTTGAACAATTTAAAAAAAAATTTTTTTTTAGTTGTAGATGGGCACAATGTCTTTAATTCATTGCTTTGTATGTGGTGCTGAGGATCGAACCCAGGGCCTCACACATGCGAGGCAAGCGCTCTACTGCTGAGCTACAATCCCAGCCCCAGAACAATTTTTTTCATGTATTTGTTGGCCATTTGTAGTTCTTCTTTTGAGAAGTTTCTGTTCATTTGCCAATTTATTGAGTTATTTGGTCTTATAGTATTAAGTTTTTTGAGTTCTTTATATATTCTAGATATTAATCCTCTCAGAAGAGTGGTCAGCAAAGATTCTTTCCCATTCTGTAGGTTCTCTATTGACATTCTTAATTGTTTCTTTTGTCATGCACAAGCTTTTTAATTTGTTGCCCTCCCATTTATTAACCCTTGGCATTATTTCCTGAGCTTTAGGGGTCCCGTTGAGGAAGTCATTGCCTGGGCCTATACGCTGGCATGTTGAGCCTCTTTTCTCCTAGGAGTTGCATAGTTTCAGGTCTAATTCTCAGATTTTGATCCATTTTGAGTTTCTGTTTCTGTTGGGTGAGAGATAAGGGTCTAGTTTCATTCTTCTACTTATGGATAACCAGTTTTTTCCAACACCAATTGTTGAAAAGTCGGTCTTTCCTCCATGTGTGTTTTTGGCATCATTGTCAAAGATCAGAAGATGACTGTGGGTATGTGGGTTTGTCTCTGTGCTTTCTGTTCTGTACCATTGGTCTATGTGTCTGCTTTTATGGCAGCACCATGCAGTTCTTGTTACCATAGCTCTGGAGTATAATTTGAAGTCAGATATTGTGACGCCTCCACCATAGCTTAGAATTGCCTTGGCCATTTCTGGGTCTTTTGTTCTTCAAAATGAATTTTAGGACTGTTTCTATAGTGCTCTGAAGAATGTCATTGGCATTTTCATGGGAATTGCATTGAATCTGTATATTGCTTTTGGCAATATGGCCATTTTAACAATATTGATTATGCCTATCCATGAACATGGGAGGTCTTTCCATCTTCTGAGGTCTTAAATTTTTTTCTTCAATGTTCTATAGTTTTCATTGTAGAGGTCTTTCATTTTCTTGATTAGATTTATTCATAGGTTTCTTTTTTCTTTTATGAGGCTATTGTGAATGGAATTGTTTTCCTGCTTTGTTTCTCACAGATTCATTGTTGATATTTAGGAAAGCTGTTGGTTTTCTATGTTGATGTTTTAACTAGCTACTTGTATGAATTTGTTTATTAGTGCTAGTAGACTTCTGGTGGATTTTTTTGATCTTCTAAGTATCAAATCATATCAGCTGTAGACAGTGAAAATTTGACTTCTTCCTTTCCTAATTTTGTTCCCTTTATTTCCTTCTTTGGCTGAATAGTTCTGGCTAGAATTTCTAGCACTATATTAAATAGGAGTGGTGAAAATGGGCATCCCTGTCTTGTTCCAAATTTTAAAGGAAATGTTTTCAGTTTTTCCAGTTTACTATGAGGTTGACTTTGAGATTTTTCATATATATAGCCTTCATGATGTTCAAGGAGGTGCCTTCTATCTCTAATCTCTTCAGTGTTTTTAATATGAGTGGGTCCTGAATTTTGTCAAAGACCTTCTCTGCACGTATTACAATGATTTTTGTTCTTAATTCTATTTATGTGATGTTATATTTATCAATTTGCATATATTCAACCATCAACCAACTTACTTATGGTATACAATCTTCTTAATATGGCATTGAACATAATTTGCTAATATTTTATTAAGGAGTTTTGCTTCTAAGTTTATCAGGGATATCAGTCTGCAGTTTTCTTTCCCTTGATGTATTCTTATCTGGTTTTGGTGTAAGTGTGATATTGGCTTCATAGAATGAATTTTGAAGTGTTCTGACTATTTCTATTTCATGGAATAATTTGATGATCATTAACATTAGTTTTTCTTTAAAGGTCTGTGAGAATTCAGCTAAGAATGCATCTGGTCCTGGACTTTTCTCTGTGGGAAAGCTTTTAAATTATTGCCTCTATCTCTTTACAAGTTATTGGTCCGCTTAAGTTTTCTATGTCCTCTTAATTCAATTTTTGCAGGTTTTATGTGTCCAGAATTGTACCTATATCTTATAGGTTTTCCATTTTATTGGAGTGTTAAGTTTTCAAAATAGTCCTTAATGATCCTTTGGAATTCTGTGATGTCTGTGATGATTTTTTCCTTTTCACTTCTAATTTTATTAATTTGGGTTTTCTCTCTTTATCAATTGGTTAGTTTCACTAAGGGCTTATAGATTTTGTTTATATTTTCAAGGAACCAACTGTGTATCATTGATCCTTTATATTGTCTTTATTGTCAATTTCATTAATTTTGGCTTTAATCTTAATTATTTCCTTCCATCTGCTGGTTTTGGAATTGGTTTGTTCTTTTTCAAGAGCCTTGAGATGCATCATTAGGGTGTTTATTTGGGATCTGATTTTCTAATGTAGGCACTTATAGCTACAAACTTTTCTCTTAGAACCACCTTTATAGTGTCCCAGAGTTTCTGGTGTGTGGTATAACTATTCTAATTTGAGTCTAAGAATTTTAAAATTTATCCTTTGATTTCTTCTATCACCCATTCATCATTCAAAATTGTGTTGTTCAAGAATCTTTTCTGTTTTATGAATGAGTCGCCTATCTAATGGTGGGAGAGGTGTACTGAAATCACCCAGTATTATTGTACTGGATTCTATCTGAGTCTAGTGTCTCTTTTATGTAATTAGTTGCACTCATTTTGGGGCAAAAGTATTATTATTGTTGTTACATATTCTTGTTGGACTGCTCTCATTACCAGTAGGACATGACTTTCTATGTGTTTTTGATTAATTTTGGTTTGAAGTCTGCTTTGTCAGATGAGAGGAGCTTCTCCTGTTTGTTTTCAGGCTCCATTAACTTAGTATGTCAATTTCCATCCTTTCATTTTCAACTTGTTACTGTCTGTGCCTGTAAGGTGAGTCTCTTGGAAAAACATAGTTGAGTCTTGTTCTTTAAACCATTTTGTTAACCTATGTCTTTTAATTGGAGAGTTGAAACCAACTCCACTCAGTGTAATTATATAGGGATGTTTAACAATTCCTGCTACTTTTATTGATTTATAATGTTTAATTTGGTCCTATTTCTCATTAGCTTAGCTATTCTTCAAATGAAATTTGTACATTTGTGAGACCTGGGGTTTGGTTTTTATTTTTCCTGCATGGAGTATTTCCATAAGTATGTTCTGTAGTATTGGCTTAGTAGTCACAAATTCCTTCAGTTTATAATTATTGTGGAAGGTTTTATTTCCCCTCAACTTTGAAGGATATTGTTGCTGTTTATAGCAATTGTGGTCGGCAGTTATTTTCTTTCAGGACTTAGAACACATCATTCCAAGCCCTTCTTGCTTTTGAAGTTTGGGCTGAGAAAATCAGAAGTGATTGTGATTGGCTTGCCTCTAAATGTGACCTGACATTTTTCACTTCAGGGGTTTAAAATTCTATCCTTGTTCTGTATGTTAGGCATGTTAATTAAAATGTGCATGAAGAAGTTCTTCTTTTATTTGCCTCTTTTGGGTTCTGAATTCTTCCTATATCTGGATGTCCATCTCATTCTCAAGAAAAGAGAGAAACAAAAGAGCAAAGAAATGAAAATAACAACAAAAATAAACAAGCCAAAAATCCTAACCCTCAAAAGACAAGGCAAAGAAAAATAACTACATTTTAAAAATGCTTAAAATGGGAAAAAGAAACCAATATGTGTGTGTGTGTGTGTGTGTGTGTGTGTGTGTGTGTATCCATGAACTAACAAGCACAGCAAGGACCCCAAAACAAATAAAAAACAAATGAAAGAAAGATTCTTAGTGAAAAATAGCCACTGATGTGGCCAAAATAGTTGACAAGGATAGTTGGTCACAACTGTCCTTCTTTCTGAGACACAGAGAGAGAGAGAGAGAGAGAGAGAGAGAGAGAGAGAGAGAAAGAGAGAGAGAACATGCACTGAGGTCTGTTAACTCCTTCCTCTTTTTGTGTTGTTCACCAAGCTGCCAGCTGGTGTGGCCTAAGACTCAAGCTGGTTCAGATAAGTCTCAGCTCTCCTTCTCCCCTGTATGGGTAAGATGGTGTAGGAAGGCTGTCGGCTGGAGTTGCACAGACCAGATCCATACACTCTAGAGTTCTAGGAGGGGAGGTCTGGAGGCTCAGGTCTAATCAGGCCTCAGGGGCTTTGTAGGTAGTGTCTGCTCTGGAGAGATTCAATCTATATACCCCACAGCATGGCCGTTGCTGATCTTTGCTGGGATTCTGATCTCTGGAGCCTCCCAGGAATTCTACTCTAGGGGCAAGGGAGCCAATCCCTCACCCTCTCTGCTGCCCACCAACACAACTTTCCCAGGCTGAGTCCCTGAGGTTGTTTACACTCACCTTTCAGATTCTCCACCCACCTCAGCTCGTCATGTGAGCAGCCAGTCTCAAAGGGAAGGCCAATTGGCCCCCTCCTGGCTTTTCCGACGTGAGTCCCCCTGGTACAACCTTCTCTGTAGGTCGTTTACTCCTGTTCTTCTAGGTAACCCCTGGGCTGCATAGTACGCACTTTCCAGGACAGTGTGGCAATGTTTCCTACGACCTGCCAGCTCCACATTAGCAGTTGCAGCGTGGCTGCCCCCAGAGGCTTCTGCCTCAGCTCTCTGCAACCAGTGGAGAAACAGAGCATTTTCAAACACCTCTTCACAGTGCAGCCTCTGGATCAGCTATGTTCAGGTTATTTGTCTGATTTCAGGTTTTTCTGCACCAAATCTGTCCACTGTGTTTCTGTTCTCCCTCCCTCTGTGGCAAACCTGTGCTGCTACTGCAGACACGGCCCACTGGATTCCAAAGTACTCTTTCTTCTTTGTTCGATGAACTCAAATTTCTGAGTCTCCAAGACACGCTGACTGTCCAATAGAGTTTTAGCGAAATCCATCCTTCACTGAGCAGCAGCACTCCCACTGCTTGGGTACAGAGCCACGCGACCAGGAAGGCAGCCTCCCTGTAGCCCGCCATCTTGAATCTCTCCCTGAACTCTTAATTGAATGAACCAACTGTAAGGAATATGTATTTTGAGGAAATTTGACAGAACTTTGAGAACGATTACTGAGAGGACAGGAATGGGGTATTAAATTGTGCTACGGGTAATAATCTGCAAAGCCTATGTTTAAGAACGCCTTCCTATATTTGCAATGCACTTTTACGTATTTTTAGGTGGAATGGTAGGATGTCTGGGGATTTGCTTTTAAAAAAGTCAAGAAGCAGCTCCTGAAAAAACAAACAGCAGAATGTTGACATTTGTTGAACTTGAATGATTAGTGCATGTGGATTCACTACACTGAATCTATTTTTGTGTAAGTCTCAAGGTTTCCATAATACAATGTTGAATTAAAATAAGAGAAATTAGCATAAAATGTAATGACTGAATTCTTCATTTAGCAATTTGCTTTGAGGGTAAAAAAAAACCAAAACAGTAAGAGACAAAGCATCTAAATTCCTCTCCTTCACTCAGGGTAGAAATCCAACATCACAGAATTTGGCCAACTTTGTGGAGAGAGGGCACTGCACAGGGAAACTGGCTGTGCAGTTGTGCGTTGGTGGCTGTCTCTGAAAAGGCCTTTTGAGGAAGGGCTGTTTTGTGTGTGTGCATGTGTGTGTGTGTGCACGTCTGAACACATGAATGCATGCGTATGTACACGTGCTCACGCATGTGCATTTGTTTCCAGTTTTCTACACGTGTTAGTCTGTGACTCCTCTTTAAGAGGATGGCCACACATTCTAATGACTGCAAAATGGTCCTGATAATGCCAGAGACTCCTTCAATTCACTTCTGCTCCTTTTGCGTTCAGTAAAACACTGCTATGCCCGGAGGCCGAGCAGGTGGCACTGCAGACAAACTTCCACAGCTCAGTGGCTCATCAGAGGAGGGGGTGTGGGCCTCACCCTCCCTGCCTGGGAGATGCCACAGAAGCAAACAGGCGTGACTGGAGGACACCAGGGAACACACGGCTCGCACAGGGATGTGCAAACTGCACACATTTTAGAAAATGTTTTCCAAAAGTATTTCAGGAAAAAAAAAAGATGAATGGTTCTCCCTTTAGAAGCGAGTTCCCCTCCTGGCTCTGGCCCTGCAGGTGGTGCACAGGGGATGGCCTGCCCTACTCCACTGGCCCAAGGCGTCGGAGTCGCTCCTTCAGGTCAGCCCCCCGCCCATGCACGGCAGCCCAACAGGCCCAGAGGGGCGGGCGCAGCTGGACACCTGTCCTGCGAGCCTCTGTCCGGTCTGCTCCTGCCCGGGGTCCCGCCCCACCCCAGGGTTCCCTGGCACCCCGCTGCCAGGCCAGGAGACTCCACTCCTGAAACTGCACATCCCCAAGTGGCACTTCTCATGTGCCCCCCCAAGGCCCCAGCACGGGTCTCTGCCTTGCGACCCCACCCAGTGCGCAAGCGCGGGGCTGGGGCGGGGTCCCTAGCACTCTGCTGGCACCTGCTCCTCACCCTCCAGCCAGGTTGCCCCAGCCACGCCCCCAGCGTCACGCCTGCCAATCACCTCGGGCCACCGCTGGGGTCTGCGGGCAGGCCCTCCCTCTTGGGCTGCCTCTCACAGGCGCCTTCTGCGTCCCTCGCCTCCCACTGCTCCCGCCACGTCTGTGACCCTGCTTTTCTGAGTTTCTGGCCCGGCCTCTCCTGTCTCTAGCCAGCGTCTTCCCATGGGGATCTTTCTAGATGCCAAAGATGCCCCATCCATCTGGGCCGGGTCCTTTGACCCTGGCTCAGTCCCCGCGCGGCACGCGCCTGCCGCAGGGATGGGGTGCAGACTGCTCAGCCGGGCGCCGACCTTGCCACCTCCTCCCCCCGCCGGGTCCTCGATCTCAGAGACCAGCGCCAGGGCCCAGTCACGCGGCCTGACCACTCCCTCCGCCCCAGGGCCCAGTGGCATGGCCTGACCACTCCCTCCGCCCCTCCTTAGACCCCACCTCCAGGTCTTGTCTCTTTTGCTTCCTGGACGTGTCCCTCTCCCCGTGTCCCCAGCTCTGTCACCGACCCTCCCTCTCGGGTGTGCTCAGCCTTCCAGTCCCTTCTGCACATGGCAGTCACAGGATCTCAACCAGGAAACCAGGTTGGATCACCCCTTAAACTCCTTGAAGGGCAGTGGTGAGCGACGGGCACCTGGGACTACTAGTCCACGTTTACTATCTCCATCCACGCGCATGTCCAGTAGCTGTCATACCGTGTGGACCTTCAGTGTCCCCCAGAGGTCCCTGTGTTAGAGGCTTGGGCAGGAGGCCCCGAAACCTTGTCAGAAGCAGGACTTGGGGGGAGGTCTTAGGAAAGGGGGGATGTGTTCCTGGAGGATGGGGCCCCGTCTCTCATTTCCTGGCCCTAAGGTGACAGCTGTGCTCGGCCCTGCGTCCCCACCCCCACTTGCTGCCTCATCACAGGTCCAGAAGCAATGTGGCCCATCAGTCGGGGACTGAGACTTCCAAAGCTGTGAGCCGAAATCAGCCTCCCAGGTTGACTCTCTCAGGCATTTTGTTACAGTAACAGAACAGTGACGGACACAGCATCCTTGAGGAAAAGCCAGGCTCGTGTTCGTGAATCCTCACGATGTAGGGCTCACAAGATTCCTGCCCCAGCTCCTAACCCTTCTCCTCTTCCTTGCTCCAGCCACCCTGAAATCCCACAGCGCCCAGATGCACTTCCTCTTCGGAACCCCATTCTTTGCTGTGCTTTCCTCTGCCTAGAACACCCTCACGTGCACGCCTCCTCTGCCTCGCTAAGTGGACACATTTTCAGAGCCTTTAACGCCATTTCCTCCAGGATGCTCCTCCAGCGCCCTAGGAAGGTCACACCCCTTGCCACAGCTTCCCTCCCGTTCTGGTCCTGCCTTTCAGACCTGTCCCATCGGGATCACCTACTTAATGAAAGGCGTTTCCGCCTGACAGTGAACTTCATGGGAACAAAACCAGAGCTATTGTGCCAGTCAGTTCTGCATCACTGTGACCAAAACACCCGAAGAGAGCAGCTCACAGCAGGAAATGTTCAGGGTGGCTCATGGTCTCAGAGGTTCAGTCCGTGGTGGGTCAACCCCATTGCTCTGGGTCCAAGGTGAGGCAGAGCATCGTGGAGGCTGGACAGCAGGGCGAGGTCGGGAAGGGCAGCAAGGAAGACAACCCCTTGCAGGGCCTGTCCCCAGCGACCCACCTCCTCCCGTCACGCCCACCTGCCATTAGTTACCACCCGGTTGGTCCATTCGCACCAGCATGGCTGACTGGGTTACAGCTGTCACATAGGATCATTTCACCTCTGAACAGTCCTGCACCAACAGGAGCTTTGGGGGACACCTCCTATCTAAGCTGTGATGTCCATCCACTGTGGTACCCTTGGTGGGAGTGCCTGCTAGAGCAGAGAAGGCCCTCACCAGTCTGTACTGCCTTCAAACGCAGTCGAGAGAACTCTAGGACACGTAGTGTTGGCACCTGATTAAAGGCCAGTCTGAAATCCCACGTTCTAGTCCATGCCTGGGCAGGACAGGACCCTGCTCTGAGTTCTAGCACACATGCTCTCTGCACTCTGAGGACATTCACACGGCCCAAGATGACTTCCTCCAGGCCATGCCTTGCACCAAACCACGACCGGTCCAAGGCACAGTCTGAAGTGTAGTTTGGATGTTGAGTGTCTCCCAAAGGCTTGGTCCCCAGTGTGACCCCACTGATACAAGGTGAAACCTTCAGGAGATGGGGCTTAGTGGGAGGGTTTAGATCATTGAAAGTGACACCTCCAAGAGGACTGTGGGACCCTGGTCTCTTTCTCTTCCTGTTTCATCCCTGGCCGTGAGGTGAGCCATTCCTCTACCACATGGTTCTTGACGTGATGTGTGCTTGCCACAGGCCCCAAACAACAGGGCTGATTGCGAACTGAAACCTCTGAAACCATGAGCCAAAATAAACCTTCTTTCTTTATAAGTTGAGTTTCTCAGTTATATTGTTACAGTAACGGAAAGGTGACTAACACAGTGACTGGTGCCAGCAGGGGAGAGGGAACCAAAGACTTGTGTAATCGAAGATTTAAGAAAATAATCACAGAACTGATGGTCTGTTCCTGACATGATCACCACACAGTTCACAAATCTCAATGGATGTAGCCAGCTTGAGCCCAAGAGCTCCAAGTGGGTGACAGAAGTCACAAGAGGCTGCTCAACATCACGGTTCTTGATGCTGGAGGTCTTGGAGGGAGGGCAGGGGAAAGGAGGAATCTTGGATGGTGTGTCCAAAAACCATGGGAGAGAGACTGGGGACAGAGCAGCGGTCAGCAGGGCTTGTCAGACCTAGCCACAGGCAACAGGGAAGCAAGTCAAGAGCAAGAGATTAAGGGAAGAGACAGGCGAGTGGGAGACCCCATGCTCCGCGGGCAGTCTGGGGCTCTGGCCACCCCAGAAAGCCCGTCATTTCTAAATGGCCTTCTAAAAGAAGTAAGCCTTCCACTCCAGCACTAAGGCCTGAGAATGCCCATCTGAGGCTGGTTTTCCCAGGTGGGCAGGCTGCTGGTGGTCAGGCATCCCATCGTGAGAACCTCAGCACTGCAGATCCTGCACCCAGGCCTCGCCTTCATGGACCCCACGGGCTCCACTCCTACCCTAAGCAGAGCAGATACCTGCTGGCCACGGGTATGTCTTCTGGCATAAGCTGTTTTTTTTCCTGATTATTTGCCCATTTTTAAATTGAACTGTTAGCTTTGCTATTGAGGTTTTGGAGTTCCTTATATATTCTGGATATTAATCCCTTAGAGGAATGCTTTGCAAATATCTCCTCCAGGCTGTCTCTGCCCTGGGGATTGTTTCTTCGTCATGCAGAGCTTCTTAGTTGGATATAGGCCTATTGGTCTGTGCTTGCCTTTGTGGCCTGTGCTTTGGGGAGTCATATCGAAAGCATTTTGTCCATATGAATGTCTTGACATGCTTCCTCTGCTCCCTTCTTTTAGTTTCATGTATTATATTTGGGCTTTGATCCACTTGGAGTTGATCTTGTTTGTTTGTGGATATCCAATTCCCAGCACCATTTATTGAATAGGCTGTCCTTTCTCCAGTGTGAGTCCCTGGTGTCTGAGTTGCAGATCCGCTGGCTTTAAACACATGGATTTATTTCTGGGTTCTTGATTGTGTTCCATGAGTCTATGTGTGTGCTTTTTTATGCCAGTGAAATAAAATCAATATGTCAAAGAGGTGCCTGCAGTCCTGTGGTCACTGCAGCCTAACCACAGTGACCCAGGTGTGGAATCACTGAGGTGTGTGTCATGGAAGGGCAGAAAGGACGCAGGGTGCCTGTACACAGCAGCACTTCAGTGAGTCACAACAGGGGGAAGAAATCCTGTTACGTGCAGCAGCTGGAGACACTGTGTTAAGTGAAATAAGCCAGCACAGAAAGACAAGTAGCGTCTCACTTGAACGCGGGATCTAACCAAGTCGATTTCACAGACGTAGAGAGTAGACTAGAGGCCCCTGTGGGTAGGAAAGGGCCAGGGGAGGGCATAGATGACAGGTCCCTCCTAACGTGTAGGAGGGGCACGTTCTGGTGCTCTGTGCAGCACAGCAGGGCCACCGCAGCTTAGAGCAATCTACTGTATATTTCTTTTTTTCCACATTTTCACTGGTTCTCTATAGTGGTACATATGGCGGGATCTGTTGTCACATATCTGTACGTGCATGTGCCATAGAAACGTAATTTGTCCAATATCATTCGGAGAATTCCATTCCCCAGCATTTCCTCTTTCCTCCCCCACCCTCCTCCCACATTGCAGGATGATTAGAAGAGAGGTATCAAAGGTTCTTGGCACAAAGAAATGATAAATGTTAATTGTCCCGATTAGATCATTATACAATGTGCACCTGGATCAAAGTGTCATGCGCCACCCATGAAATCTGTACAATTACGTCTCAATAAAATTTTTAAAAGATGGCAGAAAATAAAGGCTTCTGCCAAAAGTCAGCTCAACAGCTTGCAGGACCATGTGGTCTATGGGAAGTAAGAGGCAAAGTCCTTGCCATGTCTCTAGCCCGGGAGCTGTGAGCCTGGGAGGGCAAGGGCACTCCAAGGTGGGATCTGTGCCTCAGAGCCAGCTGACACTCTACTGAGGACATGGCAGGGGCATCCAGGGCCCTGGCGGTCATGGGGGATGCAAAGCTCGGAGCAGAGGCCTGGGCCATTCACCGCAGCCCAACCAGGGAGTGGGGAGTCCCTGCCTCTTCTGGGGATGGGGACAGCCACCCGCCCTGCCTGCAGAGCAGCCACCACCACACAGCACGGCCTCGCTCAGACCCTTCCTCCAGGTCACTGCAGAACACAGTAGGTCACTCCTGGAAGCCTCGGGTCCTGTATGGTGGTGGCAGTTAAGAATACCGCAGTTCATACTTCTAATTTGCTAAGAAGATAAACCTCAGGTCAACCCCCCCAGAGTGGTGACCGGGCAGGAGGTAGACATGGGTCATGGGCTTGACGGGGGATCATTCCAGCAGGTACACAGGCATCAAAACCCATGCTGTACGCCTTGAGTATATGTCATTGGTCCATGTCGGCGATGGCTCCATGACGCTGTTAAACATAAATCCACAAGCGCAGAAGGAAAAGAAGGGCAGGCGCTTTTGTGAGTGTGGGAGGTGGACATCTCCTCCCTGGAGCCTTAAAGATGAGCCCTGCTGCCACAGCCTCTGTTGTCCCCAGGGAACAGCCGCCCTGGGAGGGTCAGCTGGCCCAGCCGTCCCTCTACCTGCAGGTCTCGGGCAGACCATCACCTCCCTGGCCGGGAGCTTCTCGCCCTTTCCCTTTCCCAGGGCCCGGTGTCCTCCTCACAGCACGTGGAGGTGCTCAAATCACCCTTGTCTTCAAGATAGAACTCAAGGGAACACAAGCTCGAGTGCGTCCACACAGGTTCCCTGAGCTCCTTCCTTCCTTCTAGAGACAAGCACCAGAACGAGTCTCAGGCTGCGCGTCCTCCCCTCCCTGTGGCCGTCGCTGCCTTCCAGTCTGGCTGGTGCCCGCGCCCCCAGTCCCCCCATTGCTTCTACTCATGTCAGGTTTCCGGAGAATTTGTCAATCATGAATCCACAAATACGGATCGAGCCACGGATCAGGTGTGGTCTCTAGCCGAGGAACACAGACCTGTGGCCCACGGAGCTGCCATCTAGCGAAGAGGAGCAGACAGGAAACCAACACAGGTAACAAATAAGTGAACCCCACGGCAAGAAGCTGGCGAGTGCCAGGGGAAAAGGAGACAGGTGGCGGACAGGAAGGAGGGAGGGCAGCAGTGGAAGGTCGCTTGGGGCTGAGCGTCGGCGCGCTGGGCTCAGGTCCTGTCCAGCAGTTGCATTCAGAAGGGACGAACGGCCAAGTGTCGCCTGTGCTCATGGGCCTCTGAGCTGCTGGCTCTACAAAGAATCCTGCACACAGTCCACCCGGGAAGGAACCCAGCCTGCATCTGAACGCCTGGGCAGCAGAAGCTGCCCTCTTGCAGGGGAAGCGGTTTAAGGATCCAGGGAAGGACCCTGCCATCCTCTTCCCTTAATGCAGCCCATGATCTGTACATCATGAGGACACAGAGGCTTGCAGTCCATGAAGAGAGTTGAGGGTGGATGGGGACAGTGGGTGTCCTATAGGTGCTGAGTACCCAGGGATAAACCAGCGGATCAGACGCAAAGAGCCGGCGTTCCCCGAGCAGGGGGTTCTGCCTGGGGCTCATGCTGGGGTTGAATAAAAGAGAAAATGCACTAAAGAAGAGAGAAGAAATGCAGAGGAACTTAGATGTTCTAACTGTGCACCAAGGTGTCTCTGGTACACCTGTTTCCAGCACCCTGGCAGGCAGAGCGTCAGTGGAGGGGCAGCAGACAGACCCCAGCCTGGCTTCTTTGCCTGCGTCTTCACAGTGTGGTGGAGGATGCCTCAGGCAGGAGAGGCGGGACCCTGGAAAGCGGTCACTGCATTGAAGAGGAAATCACTCCAGGGCGCCTGCTGAGCATGTCCAGGCAGACTCCGTTCAGGCCCCTCACAACAGGGACGGACAATGGTGATGGGGCTTCTGCAGCGCCAGTCACAGGCCCAGCTCCAAACACGGCCATGCGAATTTACACCTGGGAGCAGGGCAGAGTCGGTGGATAGAAAACCATCCCGAGGAAGCCTCAGGGGCGAGTGGGTTCTCACCGGGGCGTGGTGGAGGGTGAGAGGCTGATCAGAGGCGCACGGCGCTTAGGCACGGACAGAGTGGCTCCCGCTGAACTGACTGCGGAGGTTCTGCCTGAAACCCGACGCTACAAGAAAGTCTAGAAACCTGGAAGGTTCAGGAGCTGGACCAAAATATTGTCCAACAAGGAACTGTCACCAAGCACTTACGGAGTCCCCACATGATTCTACAACTGGAGGTCGGAATGTCCCAGTGGCCTCCAACTCCCATGTTTCACGGTGGGATTCTCTTTTTCAATAAAAAGCTCGAGCAGAACTCAGCATATAAACCCACGGCGGTGGAGAGGATCTGGGCTGGGCCAGCAGCACCCACTCCGCTCCCTCCTTGTTCCCCTCCTGCACCAGACTCCCTCGGAAGTGCTGGTGAGAAAGAGGAGAGACCCCAGGACGCGGCACTTCCCCCCTCGGCGAACGTGCGATTCCATCATGTGCATGGAAGCCTTACTTTGAGGAGATCATTTTTAAGAATTTAAAGATAGAGCAGAGCTGAGCATGATTGGGAACCCAACTCCCTGGGTGACACCCAGAATGGGCCGTCCAGGCCTGAAGCAAGCTGGCCACCCCTCAGAGAGGACAAAACCAAGGTTTCCCCAGAAAGAAGGGGTGGCAACCCTGCTCACACATTGCCCAGGAACAGGGTGGAATTAACGACGCTGCCAACCATCAGCCACAAGAAGCTTTGATTGCACCTCAAGGAGACTCAGCAGCTCTGAGCACCAACATGGAGACGTCCGGAGGGAGAGACGCCACGTCACCAACCTTTATTCCCAGCTCGATGTTTTCTCCTCCATACACGTCCATTCCAGGGTCCAGAAGACCAATTTCCCCGAAGAACTTCCTGTTGACCACGAAGGAACAGCCAATCATGGCAGGTGTCCTGCGGGAGAGAGAGAAGGTAAGAGAGAGGCATCTGCCCCAGAGCCCCATGTGGAGGCACAGTTCCCCTCCAGCCTCTCCTAAGGGCCTCTACTCAGCACCCCAGCTGCAAGGCTACTGGTGTCTGCAGGAAGGCAAGGGTCTCTGCAGGGTCCAGGGACAACCCAGCTCCTGGGTAAACTGCAGGAGGACTGGTCCCATGCACACTGCTGTCTACACACATGGAAAGTGTCCTTGCTGCACTCTGGTGACAGTGGAGTGACAGCATGGGGGCCACAGTCTCAAGAAGCTGGGCAGCGATGAGCGAGAGGCAGCCGCACCCTCTCCGGGGGAGGGAGAGATTCTGCAAGCCAGGAGCATGAGGAGGCCAGGAGCTAAGGGTGCGTCTCCAGGGACGTGGAAGGAAGTGCTTGGGCTTAAGGGAAGGAGAAGCTGGGGCCACGGTGGCTTCCCCTGTCGGTCACGTCCTGCTGCCTGAGCCCCAGAGATCAGGCCACTGGGGCCCAAGGTATCAAAAAGAACGGGCGGGGAGATGATCTCAGTCCACAGACAGGTGGCTAGCGGGTGAGAAGGGTGCCGGCCTGGCCTCCACTGTCTGAAGACCAAGATGGCTGTGTTCTTTTTGTACGTGTGCATCTTGACTGATTCTTCTGGAATGGCCTGAGGCACAGGCTGATGCTGTGAAAGACCCTGTGTGGCAACTTCACACAGGACTTCTGTGAGGGGTGGATGGACAGGCTGCCCTCGCACACGTCCACTGCCACCCTGTGGCGCGGGGCCGTGCATTGCCAGCCAGACGCCGCGGGCCTGCACACTGCACCAGGGGCCGCAGAGCAAGGCCAGCCAGCCCCTGGGCGCCTCTTGCCTCTGCTTCCAGATTTATAGCTCTCCTTGCGTGAGACATGCATGCAGCAAATCGTCACGTCCGCTAGTCTAAGGCCTTCTGACGCTACAAAGAGCAGAGAAACTCCAGACATACTTCCCCAGTTCAAGCAACTAAAAGTAAATACGATTACATTATGATAAATAATATGATAAATATGTAAGTATAGTGAAGGTAATAACGTTGTGATAATTAGCATTGCAACCCGTTATTGAGCTATTACTGTGTCAAGCACAAGGCACGAGGCGGCGCCCACGCACCTTCTCAGGTTACCACCTCCACAACCCCGTGAAGAAGGGAGAACCATCTCCATCTAACACCTGAGGCCCAGGGAAACCAAGTGGCCTGCTGAGTCATGGGACAGAGCTCAGGGCCTGTCTGGCCTCTAGGCTCTGGGTTTAGGCCTGACGCGTGAGGGCACTCTCCCAGGCCTCACGGATGAGCTACTGAACTCCCCCTGCCAAAGGCCTGGTCTCCGCAGGAGGCTCAAGGCCGCTGCCCTGGGGCAGCAGGAGGCCATTGATGGAAGGCTCTTGACTGAAGCGCAGAGCCCAGGCTCAGGCCCTCGCCTGCCCGCGCATCTGCACTGATCTGGTTTTGACCTTCACGTCCACATTCCTGACTCTGAAGAGCTCTTGTACCCACGAAGAGCAGTCGGGCTCACTGGAGCAGCACACGTTCAGAGTCGAACGCCACTAACCACCGTGACAGCAGAGGGGCTGAAGCGCTGGAGACCCGGGGTCACCTCCACAGAGCCTTGCTGTGTGGACCGAACAAGAGAAGATGTGCGCTGTGCCCAGGGCATACAGCAGGCGCTGTTCTTCCATCCCCGCCCCCTAAGGGCACCTGGAGAGGCACCCCTGAGCCTATCCTCTGGTCAAGCAACCAAACCAGAAATAAGCACTGATCCCAAACCAGGTCAGTCAAATCCTGTCCCTCCCGGAGCTTCGGATCAGGCAGTGCCGGGGCTAGAGCTGGGCGACTCCCGCACCAGGGCTCAGGCTGCCCTGGACAACTGAGAGGGCGGAGCAGACGCACAGCGGAGATGGGAGGCCACGTGGAGAGGGGCCACCTGGTGACCTGGCCTCCCCTCTGCTCTGTGCCCTGGAGCATGAGCGTCCCGAGTGACCTTGAGGTCAGTCCTTTGCCTAAACAGTATGAAGTTAGTTTCTGTTCCTTGAAACCCAATGGCGATAGCGACGCGAGCTGTCCTCTCCTACTTAGGATTCAAAGGAAAAGAAAGAAAGAAAGCTGTGTCGGCACAGGCAGAGGGGGCGGACTGCAGGGAGGGTCTGCCCTGGGCCTGAGCCAGGGCCACCGAGACCTGCAGGCACGCCAGTGACCTGGGGGGCATCCTGGGCAGGACAGGGTCTGCAGGGCGAGGGGCGGGGGCCCCTCGCTGTTTTCTAGAGAGCAGCCAGGTGACGTCCCCAAAACCTACGCCTAGAGGCTGAAAACACCCGAGGTCAGCAGCAAGGGTACTTCAGGCCTTCCCAGCCTTGCTCTCTGACCCTAAGGCAGGCAGGGCAGCTGGAACCACAGGGAGCAGGCCACGGACTCTGCAGGGAATGGCTGGGGACACCGCCCTGTGGGCAACAGGAATGTTTCCCAAGATGGGTGCAGTCCACCTCGCCAGCCTCACCCGATGGCTCCTTAGAAAACGCAGCTCCTGCTTCAGCCCAGGACAGGGGTTGCGACCACAGAGGCGAGACTGGGGAATTTGTGTGTCCACCAGCAGAACCATCCTGGGGAGCCTCGTCGGCACCTGACTGCCAGGCCCTCCCCAGAGCAGAGAGGTTGTCCCTGAGTTCCCATCCATTTCAGTAGCTGCTGCCTGCCACCTTGTCGGACCCAGGGCCGGTGCCAGCTAAATACTGCTGAGGAAAGGCAGGCATGGAGCAGGCCCAGGAGGACCCCTGGTGAGGAAGGGCTGGGGGCCTGGGGGACCAGCTGGACAGCAGGGGAGTGGGCTTCAGTGAGGGGTGGGAGGAAGGCAGGAAGGAGGGTAAGGAGCGGGAAAGGAAGGAAGAAAGGCGAGAGGGAAGGCTGGGCAGGGCGGTGCACACCTGTAATCCCAGTGGCTTTGGAGGCTGGGGCAGGAGGATCGCGAGTTCAAAGCCAGCCTCAGCAACGGCGAGGTGCTAAGCAACTCCGTGAGACCCTGTCTCTACATAAAGCACAAAATAGGGCTGGGGAAGTGGCTCCGTGGTCGAGTGCCCCTGAGTTCAATCCTCAGTACCAAAAAGAAAAAAGAAAAAGAAAAAGGAAGAAAGAGTGCCTGAGGGTGTGGCTCAGTGGTAGAGCGC
Source organism: Xerus rutilus (assembly GCA_028644305.1). Taxonomy (NCBI): domain Eukaryota; kingdom Metazoa; phylum Chordata; class Mammalia; order Rodentia; family Sciuridae; genus Xerus; species Xerus rutilus. The sequence goes on from CM053415.1 coordinate 1,143,666, forward strand.
TTGCCTAGCATGCGTGAGGCACTGGGTTCAATCCTCACACCACATATAAATAATGAATAAAATAAAGATCCATCAATGACTAAAAAAAAAAAAAAGGAAGAAGGAAAGGGGGAGAGAGAAGAGGATGGCAGGAGAGGGCAGGGGGACAGCAGGGCACGAGGGGCCAGGGCTCGGCCCACAGGCCCCTCCTCTGGATCCTGCTCCGCCCCCTTTGGGCCCCTCTCTCCCTGTCCAGCAGCCTGATACTTTAATGCAGTTTGGTTTTGCCTGGATGAGGTTTATTGGTTGGGGGCGGCAGGGAGAGAAGGTGACTTGCCCGGGCCTCTCCCTGTGGTCCCTGCCCTGCTCAGCGCCTGGGACCAGATTCTACATGCGAAGTCCTGGGCCTGCTCACAACAAAACAATCATGTCCCCTCAGTGGGTCCTCACAGGGACAAAGCCAGAGCAGGACAGTTGCCAGGCTGGCACCAGGGTCCATGGGAGGCCACGGCAGGCCAGGCCTTTGTGTGACCCCAGGCTGGCAGAGCCTGAAGGGGTAGGAGGCCGGTCCTGGTGCAGTGGGGATGGGGACCCAACAGGGACAGTACCGCTGCTGGAAGAGGCTGCACAGGGCCCCAGATGGGCTCAGGGGTGGCCTCCCTTGGACAGGGTGCAGCTGGCCAAGCCCTGTGAACGCTGGCCCTGGGCCTTCCCCACAGTGCTGGGAGCTCGCCGGGCTCCTGACCAGCTGGGGAGCATGCGGGCCGTGGATGATCAGACACAGCCGCCCACAGCTGGGATGCCCAGCGTTGTGTTCAGTTCAGGGAGAGATCGCTTGGAGTCCAGGATGCTGAGTGGCTGTCCTTGTCCTCTGCTGGAGAAAAGCAGTTCTCCAGCAGGAAGCCACCACCCGCCCCCTGGGGCCTGCCTGGTCCTCGTGATCAACAAACCCAGAGCAAGGCGTGGCCCTGGGTCCCCTCTGAAGCATCCTGGCCATCTGTGCAGCCATGCGAGCGTGGTCGATGACACTTGGGGACTGACGAGATCCTGGAACCTGCACTTAAGGCCTCATCGTCCACACTCAGCTGTGATCACTGCCGCCAGCGCAGACATGTGGATTCAGGACCAATCACAAACGGTGATCATATCAAGGGACCTGCCAAAGCCTGATGGCTCCCTCAGAGCAGAAATAAAAACGGTCGCTTTTATTGTTGCTGTTACACAACAACAGTTCCAGCTCAGAGAGGAAGGGACGGCAGAGGACAGCCGGGCCGCCCAGCCTTCCCAGGAGGTGAGGAGCTCTCTGCCAACGCGGCTTCCTTTCCCGGTGACGGGGGCCCGCCTGTCTCCACCCCTCAGCGCCCTTCAGGGGCGCCCTCTTCTCTCCTGATTTAGGCTCGAGGTCTACCCTGGCACCCCTGCCCTCCTCAATTCACTGTCTACCCTCAACCACTCTCCACGGCCCAGGTGCCCGGAAACATTCGCTGCCCGGAAACCTGTCCCAGGGCACGTCTGGACCTCCTCTGCCTGAACACCCTCCTCGAGAATGCCTCCGTCCACCAAGTCCTACCTGCCACTCAAAATCAATTTCTTTCTGGAAAACAAGTTAATTTATATTGCAAAAGTGAAAACATAGCCCCTTACTGAAAATATCCCCCAGCAAAAGCACGAAACAAAAAAATCATCTGGACTCTGCGACCTAAGCGCTGTGTTCTCGACGGCCACCCCAATCACCCCTCGGCCTTCCCAGCATCCCATCCTCTACCCCAGTGTGGGCTCCGACCCGTGGGTCTTATCACCACGACGGTGGACCTCCCAGCTGAGCTCCACGGTCAGGGGTGGCCCTGGGGTCCTGGTGTCTCCTTTGCACTTTGTGGTTCTCCGTGGGCAAAGCCCAGTGGTGTGCACGGGACCCTCTGCTCACGCCGCACCTGCGCCTCTGGACATGGCGGGAGGAACCACTGCTCTCGCACTGCCCTCTGAGCACAGCACGGACTCCACGCCAGCCCTCTCGCTCTCCTGGGACCCCACCCCTGCCTCCTCGAGCCCCAACCCCTCCTCCTCCCACTGTTAACATGGCCCTGCTCCCCACCCCCTAAGAACCCGCACACCCCAGGGAACGTCCACACCCCGCAGGGGTCACTTGCTAGGATCCACACCCCGCCTTCCTTTCGCTGTAACTGCTCCGTCCCTGGCTCTCAGCGGAGGCCGAGCCCTGCACTAACAGAGATTTGTCCCCTCCTGCTCCCTAGGCGCCTCCCTCCAGCAGATGCCCATCTCCAAACACAGGGCACAGCGTCAGCTGCCTCCGAGTGAGAGCAGCACAGCCCCCTGGACGGCTCCCTCCTCCAGCTGCTGACCTTGCTCCTCACTGCCTCCCCCAGCCAGACTCCCTCGAGGAGCCGCCTGCACCTGGTGCCTCTGCCCTGTGTCCGGTTCCCTGCCAGGTCTACTCCAAGTGGGACCCCGCACGGCATTTGCCACGGTCAAGAGGGCCAGTGCCCGGGATCCCACACCAGTTCCCAGGCTCGTCGTGGGCACCCCCTTAGCCGAGCGACACAGCTGACCCCTCCCTGGTCCTGGGCGGGGCTCCATCAGGTGTCACCGCATGCCCAGCCCGGGCACTCTTCTCCATCCTGGCCACTCCCTTTCTCTTGGTGTTGGCCGTTGGGGACTCCGGAGCCTGGCCCTCGGCCTCCTCCCACAACACTCACTCACTGCCACCCTGCTGGCCCTCAGGGACATCTGCACTCCAACAGCTGCCACTGCACGTGACCTTCCCCTGAGGCCGGTGTGTCCAGCGGCCTACTCGACGCCTCCGTCTGTCCAGCAGAGGCCCCCTCGCAGCGCAGTTGCAGCTTTGAGCCTTTCCCCATGGGCCCGCTCCCAGAGCCTTCCCTGCTTGGTAGGTCAACGCCGCCTGTCCAAAGGCTGGCAGGAAACCTCCGGGCTGGCCTCCATGCCCACCGGCCACAAGATCCCCGTGGCCCCAAACACCTGGAGTCTGCGGGCTTCTTGCCATCTCCCCTGCCACCAGTCTCACCCACCATGATGCTCGGGTGGCCACATTGCCCCCCAACTCTCTTCTGTTTTTGTCCCTCCTCCCCACCACAGACGTTCAACACGGCAGCCAAACGATCCGCTGGCACCTAAATCACCCCTGGCTGTGCCCCTTCCTGTCCCTTCAGAAGGAAAGCCAGGTCTCCAGGGCTTCCAGGGCTCCACTTGGTGGTCCACATGTGGGAACTTCTCCCCTTCTTCCCCTTCCCCTCTCCCACTGGCCATGCTTATAGGTCCATGCCCGGCACCCCTGAAAACAGCTGAACCACCCGCAGCGCACCTCTGTGGCACCGTCGCTGGCAGTCGCCAGGTCCAAACAACCCGCACGTCCACAGACAGCTGCAGAATGAACAAAGTGTGGTCCCTCCCTGCAAACCAACTGTCCCTGCCACACAAAGTCCATGTACATGCTGCCCAGGGATGGCCTTGGAGCCCAGGCCGGGTGAGGGCCAGACTAACACGCCACGAGTCACCTCATTCAGTCTCCATGAATGCCCAGGTGGGCAGGTCCACAGAGACAGGGGACTGCCAGGGCTTGGGGGAGCAGCAGAAGGGGCTGAGGGTACTGATTTCCATTAGGGGTGGTGGGAATATTCTGGAATCAAGGTGGGGACGTCGCGCAACATCGTGAGTGTGCCCAGGGCCACGGAATGGGAACCTAAACATAACAGAGAGGGGAAGTCCACATTGCGAGCATCACCACAGCAGAAGCCACGGGCTGGCAACCGCTGGCCCCAGCCTGCTGAACTTGTCACAGCACGTCCCAAAGGCCACCCGAGTTCCCCTGCATCAGAAGGGAGTGCAGGAGGGTGGGGTGGCCTTCTTCCGCCTCCCTGTGGGTGCAGACAGAGTCTCCAGCACTGTGGAGGGAGGGTCCCCAGACATTCCAGCTTCAGTCCAAACACCCAGTTTCCTGTCCATTCTCGCCCTGGGATCAGCAGGCAGGTAAAGAAGGCTCCGCCTCCCGCAGCAGGGCTGAGCTCAGGAGGAGAGACACCGGACACTCTCGTCCTGTGGAAGGCTGAGCTTGAGTCCCGGTTAGTCCTGCACGCCTGGAAAGCCCCCTTCCCTGTGCCTGGGGAGGCCGAAGCCAGAGTAGGCAAGGGCAGCGTGGACAGAGTGCCCCTGCCACCTGCAGAGGCCCTGCCTCCACACACCCCAGAGGGCTAACGGCACCAGCGCTGCTCAGCCACCTGGGATGGGAAGCACAGCTGGCTTGCCCCTGACCTGGAAGCTGCCACCTCCTGCCATGGTTTATGGGGCCTGGAGCACAGAGGCGTGCGGACCTGGTGTGGGGGGCATGGAGGAGTGCAGTCCCGGTGCTGGGGGCACAGAAGCGTGCAGTCTCGGGTGTCAGGGGCACAGAGGCGTGCGGTCCTAGGGACCCTGGGGCACGGAAGCATGCGGGCCTGGTGTCGGGGGCACGGAGGTGTGTGGTCCCAGGAGTCCAGGGCACAGAGGCGTGCAGTTCCAGGTGCCCTGGGCATGGAAGCATGAGGTCCTAGGGTCTGGAACAGGCACGTGAGGACAGCCAGAGGCTAGAGTGGGGCAGTCAGACTGTCCCCAAGAGAATTGCTGCTGAGGTTACAAGGGAGGTCCCCAAGGGCCCATGGTTACAGGGAGAGTTCCCACCTGTGGGGCACCACTGGGTGGTGATGGGCCTCTAAGAGGTGAGGCCAAGAAGCTTTCCCATCATTAGGACTGCCCTTGAAGGGGATATTGGGACCCCAGCCCCTCCTCTCTGTCACACCCCAGCATGAGGTGAAGAGTTTCTCCGTGGACTTCAGCTGTGATGTGCAGCCTCACTACTAGTCCAGATGATGGGGCCGAGTGGCCATGGACTGAAACTTCTGAAACCCTAAGCCAAAATAAACCTTTCTGCTTTTTAAGTTGATTGACTTATGTTATTTTGTTACAATAATGGAAACCTGATTAACACAAAGGCTACCTGGCTGGCTGCTAAGGGGTATGGGGTGCCTGGTCCACAGGTGGCCTGGGCTGACCATAGGTCTTATCCTCCCCAGCTCATCCTGGGTGCAGCCTGTACCTCTATGTGAGTGTCCAGGAGCTCGTGTGAAACCCCACGGTTCCCGGAACCTGCTCAGTTCTGAAGGCCTTGTGAGGGAAGGTTTCTAAGCAGGGACCAAGTTATGGTTCACTTGCTCACCCAGTCAACAGCCAGGAAGCCTCGGTAAATGAGCTCCCAAGCACCTCAAGGTATCCAAACACGTGGCGCCAACCTCGCAGGCAAGCACGCAGGCTCCACTGCTCCTCCGCATAGGAGCCAGGGCCCCAGGTTACGTGGGGGTGGGCGAGGTGCCGGTGTGGGGAGAGCAGGCTCCCGTGGGGGACGGAGAGAAGGGCCGTCAGAGACTGCTGGTCGCAGCCTGTGGACAGGTGATGTGCGTCTTCCCATGGCAGCCCCTGCAGGAGAGGTCCCTTGCTGGCCCTCCTTGCCCTGTCCAGGCCCCGGCTAGCACTGGGTGCTCGGCGGCCTCGGCCCCCACTCTGGGTGCGGGTGTCTGCCCCAGGCTCACCTGGCCACCCTTTATCTCCTGCCACTCTGCCAGCCCCCAGCCAGCCTGGCTTCTCTTTCCAGTGGCCAGGTCTCAGGCCTGCCAGGCTGACGGGCCTTGACCTGGGGTTCCGGGGCTCCCCTTGCTCCTTCCTCACTTCCCCTGGTTGGAACTCCTTCTTCCTCTGCCCTCACAGGCGACCACTGCCGCTTCCCTGGGTCTCAGCTGCTTCAGCCAGGCCCCGGGTGGGCTTGCCAACACCTTCCCAAGCAAGCCCCGCCGCAGGAAAAGCTCGCGGAACTCCGCCACCCCTGGAATGTGGATTTCTGCAAACCTGGCCTCAGGGTGTAGAGCGCAGGGTATTCTGGTAGCACAGTGGCTCTGTGCCCACAGGGTTTGCATCTACCGACTCATCTAGCTGTGGCTTGAAAATATTTGAAAAAAATAATTGCATCTGTGCTGAACATGCACAGGTTTTTTATTGTTATTATTCCCCAAACAATACAGCGCAACAGCCATTTGCATGACATTTACATAGTATTGGGCCTTGTAAGTAAGCCAGAGATGAGCTAAAGCATAGGAGGTTACGCAGCAGATCACGCTCAAATACTATGCCGCCTGCACTTTGTTTAAGGAACTTGAGCACTGTGGATTCTGGCACCCACAGAGGGGGTCCTGGAAATAGCCCCCCACACACCTAGGGAAGACCGTGTGTCCACCTCTTTGGCAACCGGTAACTTGGTTCATCAGAACTCACTTCCCTGCATTTTGTGACCACCTCACACACCAGGAATGCTTTGACGTCATTTCCTAATGACGAGATGAAGTCCCGAGGGGGAGCTGCCCCTCCTCAGCTACCTGTTGGCATGGGTGCTGGTATGCGAGGTGACCAGCAGGACGGAGAGACGGGAGGACCGGGTGGAGACACGCCACTGAGGCCAACGGTGTCATTACTGGGCACCTCGTCTGGGGCTGCGTTGGGACAGCCCTCCCGTGGGTACCATCAGCCCCTTTCCTGGCAGATGAACCTGAGGCTCAGGGGTGGTGTTGGCCAGCTCTGTCTCTCAATGAGCACCGAGACAATCTGCTCGGAAAAGGTTCATTGTGGCTGTGGTTTAAAGGCTCCAGTTGTAGGTCAGGTGGACACGCTGGTCTTAGGGCCCTGGTGGGGGTGCTGGCTGGCAGTGGCGGGGGCCACACCATGCAGCAAAACTGCCGACCTCCTGGCCAGGTGGCAGAAGCAGAGTCCTTCAGGACTGGGCCCCACAGTCCCCTCAAGGGCTCGCCCCAGCCACCGGCAGCCCTCTCTGGCCCCCCCTGGGTTGCGCTGCTGCCCAGCGGCACCGTCTGGGACAAGCCTTTGACACATGGACTTGGGGGTCGGGCAGTTCAAGATCCAGAAGCCAGCAGGGGTGAGGTGAGCTGGCCACACAGAGACCCGTGCGGAGGCACGGAGCCAGGAGCAGCCCCGGGCCCCGACTCCGCGCCTGCCGAGGTCCCCACTGCCTCCCCAACCAGATGGGCTACACCCAGCAGCAGCTAAGAGCTCTCACGCTGGTCGGATTAAGTGGGCCCGCTTTGGAGATTTCTGGGAACTTGCAGCTGCTAAATGCTAAAAATACCGTCTGGGGTAGGAGCTGGTGGCTCGTGTGGGATCCTCCGATGGCGCAGTTCAGTCATCTGATGCTCGGGGGTCCATTTGCCTCTGCTGTACATACGAACACCGAAGGGTAAGTGCCCTGCCTTTTAAACGCTGAATGCAGTGCTCAGCACAAATATCTCGCAAGCAAACAGGACCCCACGGCCAGGGCTGTCCTTGGAGGAGGCAGCGCGGGCTCCTCTCTTGCTGGGGAGATGATGCGTGCGGGGCCGAGGCTCTGCCTCCAGATTGGGAAGCGCACTGTGCATCCAGCGCCCATCCTCCTGCAGGATGAGGGCCATGCGCTTCTCTCCGGAGTGTGATTTTTCACAGATGCAGAAAATGCCAGTGGGGATTGAAGCTGCTAGTCCCAGATGCACCTCCTCAGCTCATTGACTTCGCCTGGGCTTGTTTTATTGAAATAAAGACCATCTTGAAGCTCTAGTAAGATCTTTCCCACAAGCGATTTTCTCTTTGTTAATCATATTTTCTTAAGGCTTTGAGAAACCGATTTGCAAATAATCCTCTGAAGACGTTTTTGTCAAAGCACAGTGTTCCTTAAGAGGTGGGAACACATGAAGACATCACCAGCCCACAGCACTTCACACGTGCACACCACACACACGCACACACCACACACACACAATCTTTTTAAAGTGTCTGGTTAGCTGTCTTGTGAAATGAGACGTGGCTGAGTGAATCTTTTGGGAAGAAAAAAAGAAGAAAGATCTAGAAGAGACATCAGGAGACCACACTTTCTGGCTTCTTGTCTGGCCAGAAAGCCAGGAGGGTTTCCACAGATGAGAATTTGGAACTGGTTTCATGATGGGAACACTAACTTCAACACTCGCACTCAGTGAAGCAGAATCTCTCCCTACCAAAAAAAATTCAAATTCTTCTAATTAGTAGATCTGGATTCTAAAAATAATTATAGCTGTTATTATTGTCCTTTTGGGTTTTGTCCATAAAACATTTGTGGAGATTGGGTTTGGCTCGTATGTGTCTCTGTAGTATTCTTGATTTTGCCTTTTGGCTCATAAAGCCTGAAATGTACTGTCCAGCCCTTTCTAGAAGATTCTGCCAGTCTCTGTCTGAAGCACAGACTCAGCATTGGACAGCAAGGTACCAGGAGGCCTGGGGGAGGGAGCTCGGAAAGGACAGCACTGAAAAACAAAACAGCCAGGAGTCACGATGCAGGAATCAGACCTGCAGAAAGAGCAGGTGGTGGAAAGGGGGACAAAGGCCTCCAGAGGCTGGAACTGAGGGCGCTGAAGGCAGCCTCCACCGCTGTGCTCAAGCACAGCAAATGCCAGCTTGGGATTTTGGCAGGAGATTGAAAATCATGAAACGTGACATTGTGGGTGTGCAAAAAGGAGAAATGACAAAAATCTAGAATAAAAAAACTGAGGACCTTAAATGAAGACTCCATGGAGGAGACGCAGAAGGTGGTGGAGGCAGCGAGTCCTGACCTCCTCAGAGCCCAGCAAGGAGGCAGTGAAAGACAAGCAGAACTGAGAGCTGGCGACAGGGCAAGTGCCTGGGGCCCCTGTCCAGATGTGGAGAGCGGGAGAGGCGGGAGGAGGGCTTAGCAGGCAAGAATCAGAGCAGTTGTCCGGCCGAACCCGAACCGAACTGGCGTTCGGAAAGGTGGGCGGAACTTAAAGCCTGATGGAAACAGCAGGTCCTCACAACAGAGCAAACAGCTTAAAATCAAATCACAAAAAAGAAAGCTGGGCGGGCAGGGTGGGTGCCATGGGGTGGGAGCCCATCTGTGCAGCCTCAGCCGACCGGTGACCCGTCACCCCTTAAGTCAGCACAGGCCTCCCCGCGCTGGGACAGCTAGCTGCTCACTGAACCAGGGGGAAGTCCCTGCAGTGTGACCTCTTAAGAATCCAGCCCAAAGGAACTCCTAGAGGGGCCGCTACTAGCTCAAGGCCCTCTCCTCCTGTCCCCACCAACAGGGGGAGCAGGTGCTGACACCTGAGCCTGGAAGTGTCCCTCCCCTGCTCAGCCTCCCTCCTGCTCAGCCTCCCTCCTGCTCAGCCTCCCCGCACCCCAGGCAAGGACAGAAAGTGCTGCTTAACTCAGGGCAACAAAGCAGCTGTGGCCTGAGCAGAAGAGAGGGAGTCCACCAGGACCACACCAGCCCTGGCCCTGACACTCAGGGAGGCACCCTGGGAAGGCTGGGCACTGTCACCTTGATCGTGGGCCTCACCAGAGGAAAGCTGCCTGAATATCCTGCGACACAGAGACCCAGTTCCCAGAGGGTGGCAGTTGCATGCAGAAGGCTGCTAGGTGAGTTCCCTGAGTACCCCAGGAGACTTAATGTGAAGGCACCCACAAACATAGCCAGAGGGAGACCAGTTAGGAGAGAAAGTACCAGAGCCCAGGCAGCAGGAAGTGGCTGCCCCCAGCCTTAACTGGAGCCCAGTTTGTCCAGTGATCACAACTGGAGAGTGAAAGGGCCTTGCGTGGATGCTGGAGGTTACCTTGCACCAGATAATTCATAGAGGGGATCGATGCCTGCCACTCACAACCTGGGGGTCGTGGAAACTAGGGTCCAGGTGAGCCACCTGAGTCCTGTCAGTACAGTAGTCCAGAGAGCAGCATCGGCTGGGGGACATTCCTGCCCCACAGAACACCCACAGAAAACCCACAACCGGAGCTCCAGCACTGCCATCAGGATCTTCACTACCACAGGAAGTAGCCTGTGAAGGAGCAGGTGCATGGTGACCACAGCAGTCACAGGGACACTGCAGAGCCAGCATCCCGAACTCCTGCACACAGGACAAACAGCCAAGCCACACATTACACCCTCCAAGCCGCAGGCCCCCGAGCTGACAACCAGAAGTGGCTGGCAGGAGGTTCACAGCACCTAGGGCTTTGGCTCACGTGCCCTGCAAAGCAGGAGAGATCCACGGCCAAAGAAGGATGAGCATCTGCTAAACGTCCAGGCCCCAGTGAGACCAAGATCCAACAACAAACGTCTTCAGCTGGACATGGTTTACTACAAATAATTCTGACATCAGGTTCGATCACAGAAGTGTCTCCTCCATTGGGACACTCACCACTGACCCAATAGCCAGCACTGTCCCTTCCAACCATTTGAATGCATTGCAGCTGATGGTTTTGGGCATGAACTGGAATCCGCCTTCCTACCCTTGCTCTCCCAGCTCTAGCTGCTCCTCACTTCTGATACCACCTGCTCATTTTCCTGCACTGTTTGCTACGACCTCAGCTACCATCCTATTCTCATTTCCACTTTGGTGTGAATTACTCTTTTCTATCATTTATCTCGCTCTCTTTTTCTTATTTTTTCTCTCTCTTTTTCCCTTTCCTTTTGCCTAATCTTCCTTCTTCCCTTTTAACCCACATTTAAGATTAGAGTAACTTTACTTTAAATTGAATAACTAAGTTTTGACTTATTCCAGAACTTCATGAGAGATTTATGCCTGGATTTGAGCAACCCTGGAGGACAACGGCAACAAGTTTTTGCTTCTCATGAGGTTGCCCAGCACGAGGCTTAGCTCTGAAGTGATCACGGTGAAAAGGGCCCGTGGCATCTCTTAAAGTGGTGCTGATATTGAGATGAGCAGAGGTCACACACTGACTTAAAATATCATTGTCTGGATATCCACCCCACCCAGGGAGTCTTAAGAAAAAGAAGCTCAGAGTAGTCCCTCACTTAACAGAAGAAATGAGAACTGTCCAAATAGCTGGATAGAGATACAAATAGTGTGCAAAAGCAAGGGAACAAACCACCCAAGCAGCCCAAATGCTTCAACCACAGACTCCATCCACACCTCTGAGAGGTCAGAGAAGGAGTTTAAAAAGTTCATAGTTAATTCTATGACCTAAGAGAAGACATAGGAGTGAACTTAGAGAGGAAATACAGAATGTGAAAAAGCACTTCAAATTCTGAAAAAGAACCAAACAGAAGTCCTGGATATGAAAGACTCAATGAACCAAATTAAAAATTCATCAGGAAGCATCAACAATAGATTAAAGCACTTTGAAGATAAAGTAAATAATACTGAAAATAAAGTTGACCATAAAGAACACACATTAAGAGACTATAAACAGAATATTTGAAAGATCTGGGATAATCTTAAGAGGCCAAGTTTAATAATTACTGGGATAGATGAAGGCTCTGAAATATAAGCTAAAGGAATGCACAATCTTCTCAGTGAAATAATATCAGAATATGTTCCAACCCTTAAGAATGTGACGGATATTCAAAAATGAGAAGCATATGGGACTCCGGCACAAAATCACAATATATCCACTTTAAGACACATACTGAAAATCCCTAACATACAGAATAAGGATAGTGTTTTTAAATCTGCAAGAGAAAAACAGCTGGTCACATTTGAAGGTAAACCAACCTGGACTTCAAGTGATTTCTCAATCCAGATCCTAAAAGTGTGGAGGTCTTGGAATAATACACACCAAGCTCTGAAACAAAATGGACACCAGCCCAAAACACTATACCCAGCAAAATTAAGCTTCAGAATTGAATAGAGGATAAAACTGTCTGACAAACAGAAGCTAAATGAATTCATATCCAAAAGGCCTGCACTACAAAACATACTCAATGAAATATTTCATAAAGAGGAAATGAAAAATAAAAATAAAAACCAGCCTAAGGAGAAAGTACACTAGAAGAATAGTCAATCAAAGAATCAAGAATGATTTAAACATAAAAAATAATCAAGTCTGATTTAAACATAAAAAATAAATCTAAATGGCAGAAAATTAAAATCATCTCCCAATAATAACACTGAATGTAAATTGTCATTTAAGCAAATGACATAGGTTGGCAGATTGGATTAAAAAACAAGATCCAACAATATGCTGCCTGTAAGAGACCCACCTCATAGGCAAAGACATCCACTGACTGATGGTAAAAGGGTGGGAAAAAACATACCATTCACATGGATCTTGTAAACAAGCAGGGCTTATCAATCTTACAAGTTCCCTTATAAAGTGAACTTCAAGCCAAGATTAATCAGAAGAGATGAAGAAGGTCACCTTGTAATGCTTAAGGAAATCACACATCAAAAAGATATAATGAGCATAAATATTTATGCCCCAACCAACAGAGCATCTATGTACATAAAACAAATCCTTCTCAATATTAAGAATCAAGAATACAATAATACTGGGTGACTTTAACACACCTCTTTCATCACAGGATAGATCCAACAAAAAATAAGTAAAAATTCTACAGAACTAAAAAACTGCAATTAACAATAGGGATGTAACAGACACCTCTAGAATATTTCATACATCAATGACGGATTCACTTTCTTCTCAGGAGCACATGGAACATTTTCTAAAACAAACCATATTTTAGATTTCAAAGCAAATCTCAGCAAATACAAAAAAATTAGAGATAATGTGTGGCATTCTATCAGATCATAATGGAATAAAATTAGAAATCAATGATAAGATAAAAAAGAAACCACTTTAACACCTGGAGATTAAATGATGCACTTTTGAATGATAAATGGACAGCAGAAGAAACCAGGAATAAAGAAAATTATTATAAGTAAATAAGAATAGTGATATAACATATCAAAATTTCTGGGACAGTATGAAGGCAGCTCTAAGAGGAAAGTTTCTATCATTGGGTCAATATACTAGAATACTAGAAAGATACCAAATGATTAATATAACATTACAACGCAAGGTCCTAGAAAAAATAATAAACCAACACAAACATCAGTAGAAGACAGGAAATAATTAGAATCAGAGCCTAAATCAATGAAATTAAGAATCAAAAAGTACAAAAGATCAAGGAAGCAAAAGGTTAGTTTTTTGAAAGCATAAGCAAGATTGATAAACTCTTAGACAAACTAACCAGAAGAAAGAGGTAAAAATCCCAAATTAACAAAATTTTAGATGAAAAAGGAAATACCATCACAGACACTGCTGAAATCCAGAGGATCATTAGAAACCATTTTGAAAATTTATGTTCTAGTAAGCCAGAAAATCTTGAAGATATGGACAAATTCCTAGAGAAATATGACCTACCCAAATTGAACCAAGAGGATATAGAAAACTTTAACAGATCGATATCAAGTAATGAAATTGAAGCAGCTATCAAAAGCCTTCCAACAAAGAAGAGCCCAGGACAGATTCTCAGTCAAGTTCTACCAGACCTTAAAAAAGAATAATACCAGTCCTCCTCAAATTGTTCAATAGAAAAGAAAAGGAGAGAACACTGTCAAACTCCTTCTACAAAGCCAGCATCACTCTGATACTAAAATCAGACAAAGACATATCAAGGCAAGAAAACTTCAGACCCTTGATGAACATAGACACAAAAATTCTAAACAAAACGTTGGCAAACTGTATACACATTAAAAGGATAGTGGACCATGATCAACTGGGGTTAATTCCAGGGATGCAAGTTTGGTTCAACATATGGAAATCAAAAAATGTAATTCCTCACATAAATAGACTTCAGGACAAGAATTGCATGATTATCTCAGTAGATGAAGAAAAAACACTTGGCAAAGTAAAGCACCTGTAAATGTTTAAAACACCAGAGAAACTAAGAATAGAAGGAACTTACCTCAACATTGTAAAGGCTATAGATGACAAACCCAAGGTTGACATTATACTGAATGGAGAAAAACTGACACCATTTCCTCTAAAAACAGGAATAAGACAAGGATGCCCACTTTCAATACTCCTTTTCTATGTAGTCCTTGAAACTCTAGCCAGAGCAATCAGGCAAGAAAAGGAAATTAAAGTGATACAAATAGGAAAATTAGAAGTCAAATTATTTCTTCTTGCTAATAACATAATCCTATATTTAGAAGACCTAAAATACATCACCAGAGGATTTCTAGAGCCTCTAGAGCTCATGAATGAATTCATCAAAGTAGCAGGATACAAGATAAACACTCATAAATCAATTGTGTTCCTATACTCCAATGATAAATCTGCTAAAAAAATTAGGAAAACTATGCCATTCACAATAACCTAAAAAAATAATAAAACACTTAGAAATCAATATAGCAAAAAAATTTAAGGAACTCTACAATTAAAACTATATAACACTAAAGAAAGAAACAGAAGGAGACCTCAGAAGATGGAAAGACATCTGATGTTCTTGGATAGGCAGACTTACTATTATCAAAATGGCTATACTACCAACAGAAGCACTATACAGATTCAATGCAATTCCCATCAAAATTCCAATGATAGGGAGGCTGAGAGAGGAGAATTTCAAGTTCAAAGCCAGCCTCATCAATGGTGAGGCACTAAGCAACTAAGTGAGACCCTGTCTCTACATAAAACACAAAATAGGGCTGAGGATGTGGCTCAGTGGTCAAGTACCCCTGAGTTCAATCCCCAGTACAAAAAACAAAACAAAACAAAATTCCAATGATGCCTTTCACAGAACTAGAAAAAACAATTATGAAATTCACTTGGAAAACTAAGAGACACAGAATACCCAAAACAATCCATAACTAGAAAACAACCTCAAATTATACTATAGAGCTATAGTAATAAAAACAGTATGGTAACTAACACCAAAACAGGCATGAAGACCAATGAGATAGAATAGAAGATACAGAGCCAAACCCACAGAAATACAGTTATCTGATGGTAGACAAAGGTGCCAAAAACATTGGAAAAACATTGTCTTTTTAAATAAATGGTGCTAGAAAAACTGGAAATCCATATTCAGAAGCATGAAATCTAACCCCTATCTGTCACCCTGCACAAAAGTCAACTCAAAGTGAATCAAAGACCTAGAAATTAGACCAGAAACCCTGAAACTGCTAGAAGAAAATGTAGGCCCAACATTCCAACATGTTGCAACAGGAAACAACTTCCTTAAAAATAAACCTAAAGTTCAATAAATAAAATAAGAAAATCACTAAGTGGGCTGGCATCAAATTTAAAAGCTTCTGGATGGCAAAAAAATAATGCAGAACATGAAGAGAGAGCCTACTGGATGGAAGAAAGTCTTTGCCACCTGCTCCTCAGAAAGACATTAACATCCAGAATGTAAAAAGAACTAAAAAAGCTTAACACCCCCCCCAAATAACCCAATCAATAAATGAACAAAAAAACTAAATAGACTCTGCTCAAAAGAAGAAATACAGTCAACAAATCTATGAAAAAATGTTTAACATCTTTAGCAATTAGGGAAATGTAAATTAAAACTACACTGAGATTTCACCTCACTCGTCAGAACGGCAATTATCAAGACACAATAGCAATAAGCGTTGGTGAGGATGTGCAGAAAAGTTACACTCGTACGTTGCTGGTGGGACTACAAATTTGGGTAAACACACTGAAAAGCAGTATGGAGATTCCTCAAAAAATCTAGGAATGGGACCAGCTATCCTATCCCATGGTACATATCCGAAAGATTTAAAATCAGCGCACTACAGTGATGTAGACATATTGATGTTTATAGCAGCATAATTCACCATGTCCATGCTATGGAAACAAACTAGGTGCCCTTCAGTAGATGAGTGGATAAAGAAAATGTGGTATAAATACCCAATGGAGTATTACTCAGCCATAAAGAAGAGTTAGATTATAGCATTTACTGGTAAATGGATGGAACCGGAGACTATCATGCTGAGTGAAATAAGCCAGTCCTAAAAAAATCAAAGGTCAAATGTTTCCTCTGATATGCAGAAACTAATCCAAAATGAGGGGGAATTAAAAAAAAAAGAGAGAGAGAGAGGAAGAGAGGGAAGAAAAAGATGGAAAAGGGAATTTCATCAAAATAGAGGGCAGATCAGTAGATCAGATGAATGGAACTATGGAGGACAAAGAAGGGACAGGAAAGGGAAAGAACGGTGAAACGGGTCTCACTGAACGTGTGTATGTGCACACATGGATGTGGCTCCTGGGTCCGGGCACTAGGTGTCCATAGGACACTGATATTAAAAAAAGGTAAACTGTAAATGATTGAAGAGGGGCTGGTGAAGTGGAGGGAGGGGTGGGGTGGGGAGTGCTAGTGACTGAGTCGGAGCAGCCGGGTCCCATGCTTTAGTGATGATATCAAGGTGTATCCTGGTGTTGTATCATAACTACAAAGAATGGAAAGTATAAAGATAAAGATGATTTTAAAAAATAGAAAAATCGAGACTTGGCCTCATTATAATAAGTCTACTGGAAATGTTTGTCAGAAAGCACGGTGACCTAAGTCCCAGTTTAAAGGAATAGCCATTAAAGATTTTGAGAGAGTAAGCGTTAACAGTGTTTTCAAGATCAAATGCTGAGCCTATGAAAAAATAGATACCAAGGGCCAGGATACCTGCATTCATTTCAAGTAAATAAGATATGATATAAATAGTTCAAACTATGAGTCAAAAAAAGAGAACTTAATGGAATGTATTAACACTAACTTAGAAGCAATTGAAGAGAGTATTACTGAACTGGACTATCAGTCAGAAGAAACCATCCAGCATAGATTCTATGCCATACAATTAACAGAAACTCTGCAGAGCGTACAGACGAAAAAGATGGAAAATGTATTTTAAAAGGCAGGCAATATAGAGATCATATTGACAAGGTTTGTGCAATCCCAGAGGAGAGGAAACAGGGTAGAGGCAACCCTGAAGAGGTAATGACTGAGGTAATGACTCAATGTCCCCACTGAGGTAGACTCAGCTCAGAGTCAAGAAGCCCAACAAATCTCAAGAAGAATGAACTTTAAAAAGCCACCCCTCAATGTATTATAATGAAATCTGTAGAAACAAAAACAAACTCTTACAAGCAGTTGGAAGGGGAAAGAAAAGAATAATCAGAGATTTAAAAGTTTTTATATGAGGATGCTGCAATAATGAAAACTAAAAACCTACACTTCCATCAATAGGGTCATAGCTGAATATATTTTGGTATATCTCCACAGTATGTTAAAACATGCAGTTATTAAAATGTCAATTAAAGTATTGGTTAATTTAATATTTGAAGGAATTTCTATACTCACTGTCCAGAGGAAGAATTCTCAGGCGAGAGCCACCTCTGCACCCTGCAGTCAGAAAACCTGCTTCCCGAGACTCCTCAGGCGCCCAGCCCCTTCTGCCCTTCCTCGTCTGACAACCCACGGGGTGCCATGGAGGCCCGATGGCTTTCCTGCTTCCCTTGTCTCTGAGTCTGGCTTCCCGGGACGCTGGAGGACAACACTCCTGGGTGCACCACAGGCTACTCTGCCTGTGGGTGAGGTGACTCACCCCGCGTCCCCAGAGCTGCCACCTTGGAGCACAGGGATCCCAGGAGGAGCAGGAACGGGGCTGGGGACTTGGAGCACTGCTCGACTGGATGGGTAGGACCGGGTCCACTGGTGGCAGCCCACCTGGCTTCCCTACGGAGGCCTCCAGAGGTGGAAGAGAGGCTTGATCAACCTCTGAGGGTTGGAGCCCAAAAGGCCCCCGGGAGTGGCCCGAGGAGTCTCTGTTCCGGGTCAAGGTGCAGAGGGGAAACTGTGACTCCTGTGGCTTTGGAATTTTGGGATTGGGGTGATATAAAAATTTTGCTCTGACCATGTCTGTGTGGACGTGTGTGAATGAGACGGACAACAGAGGGGTCCCAACCTGACCCGAGGGCCAAAGTAGGTGCCGAGTCCCAATCCGCGGTTCCGTGGGGCCTCACACTCTGCGGTGGATTCCACCAACCACCTCCAGGTGGAAGCTCCAGGTCGGGGGTTGCAACCGACCCGCAAGGCTAAGAGGACCCCGAGTCTGTGCAAGGGGAACAGCCAGCCAGGGACGAGGCAAGTCTTGCCCTATGTGTGCGACACAGACGAGGGGTGGGACGTGGGAGGCCCTGGGAGGAAACGGCGTCTTCTGGAATGTGTGAGAAAAACGTGGGGAGAGGTCTTAATGGTAACTGGGGTGAGACTCACTCCACAAAGGCTATTTACTTTGCCAATTAGAATGGCCAGCCTTTGAGGTGGGATGGCCACCAAAGGATCTTTAAACAGAAGTGTCATTGGTGAGATCCTTCCCGTGGTCGTCAGAGCCCTGGGCACCAGAGCGGTCCCCGAACACTGATGGCTAACAAGAGGGAGCACAGGGACAGCCCCCTTGGTTGACAGCCTGTCTGGAAGGACAGTCCGCGTTGAGGTTGGCTCACGCTGCAGTGGCCTCTGAGCCGCACTAAAGGGAACTCAACAGAGAGACCTCACGAAGGGAACCAGCTTTCCCCGTGAGCCAGAGGGGAACCCACCGCCTTCCGTGCCACTCTACCTGACTTTGCCAAGACCACTGAGACAGCAGGCTGCCCCTCAGGCCCCTCGTCCCAGAGGCCACAAATGATGGCCCTAGTCCCCTGTGTGATGGCACTGGACAGTGGCATCTTGGGGGTGGCTAGGTCATGAAGGTGGAGCTCTCGGGGATGGGGTCAGAGCTCCTACAGGGGCTGAGGGGACAGTGCTCAAAGGAGCCCCCGGGAGCAGAACGTAGGCCTCGGCCAACACCGAAACCAGCGGCACCTGGATCTTGGACCTCCCCACCTCCAGAACAGTGAGATGCCCACCTCTGTTGTCTGTGAACCCCCTGGTTATGGAAATCTTTTGTTGTGGCCTGAATGACCTAAGGTCTCCTCCCAAGAGCCTGTAAGTAGGTCCTGTTTGTGTGAGCAGCGTGGAGATGAGGAAACCGGCACGGGGAGATGCGGCATTTTCCCCAGAAGAAACCTTACTAGCCAGCAGGGTGGCCAGAAGTGCGAGCCACGTTCTCCACCTGACCTTCCTCCCCCATCTTCCCACCTGTGGCTGGGTCCTGGCCTCTGCCCAGGAGAACAGAGCGTGTGGTCCCCTCCTGGCCTCCCGTCACCTCAGTCAGCACGTTCCGGGCGTCCCAGCGTCCAGCTCTTGTCCCCAGGTGTGGATCTTCCCAGCTCCCCCACCTGGTGTCCCGAGCGGGGCCAGCCTGCTCGCCTCCTCGTGTCCTTCCTCTGAAACACTAGGCCTGTTCTGAGTCACGGCTGCTCGTAAGCCCACGCATCAGGGCCCAGGAGGGCATCGTCTCCACAACGGCAGTGCAACCAACCACGATGGTTTTAAGAACTGCACGTGTGGAGCTTGTAAGACACTTGTCCTCATCATTATTCCCTAAACCGTGCAGCACAGCAGCTACTTCCAGAGCATCTGAATTGTATTAGGTATGACAAGCCATCCCGAGACGCGATGAAGTACCGGGAGGGTGTGTGGATGGCACCTGGGCATCACAGGTCCTGACGTCTGCGAGGGGTCCCTAACCAACCCTAGGATGTGAAGTCACAACTGTGCTTGGCTCCAGATCTAGTGGATTCGTCAGAACTCATGACCGTGACTCACTACGGCAAAGGACACGGAGCAAAGTCAGCCACAGACAGTGTGGGGGAGCAAAGTCCGCCAGGGGACAGTGTCGGCAGGCCCGGGAGGACCAGGGCCAGGCTCAAGGTCCTTTCCCAGCAGTCACTCAGGAAACACCCAGCTCCCCAGACATGACGCCAGTGTGGAAGGCTGCCTCCCAGAGACCCAGCTCTGGGGCTTTGCGAGAGGGCCGTCCATCAGGAGGTCCTGTCTGCCTGGCCCGGTACCTAAGCCCCAGCCCCAGGGGAAGCTGCTGCTCATCACAGATCACACTGCCTCATGAGCAGGGGCCATGCCAATCAGAACCCATGTTCCCAGCAGCCGTTGCAGGCCACTGGTCAGCCATGGGCGTTCTTAGGTGTCCCACCACCAAGAAACCACACTACCAACCAGGCGACCTTCCCCTACAAGAGAAAAACCCCATGGGCACATGAGGAGACTTGGGGTGATGAGTGCGCTGGGGGACATTTCCACCGTGTCCACGTCCATCCAGACACATCAAATCCCAGCCAGCTATAGCGTCCAGCTCCTCAGTGAAGGCCTCTGTTGAAAGGGAGGTGGAGGCAGGCTTGCTGGGTCCCCGCTTCTGCACATGGCCCTATACACGGTGGACTCCGCAGGCATCCTGTGCCCCTCCCGGCATGGCGGACGGACGCCGCTCTCTGAAAGCCTGTCTGTGCCTGGCGACCTGGTGGAGGAGGCAGAGGTGGCCTTCACAGAGGAGCAAAGGGCTGAGAAGATGCCGAGGAAGGTGACCCCAAAGCCAGCCCTACCTGGCTCAAAGAGGCACAGGAAAAGGCGGCTGTCTTTGTCACCTGGGTGCAGTGAGATGGAAGGTGCATCTCAGCCACTTAAGAGAACATGGTCAAGCCAGTCAAGCCGGCACGGTGGCCACACCTGTAATCCCAGCACTTAGGGAGGCTGAGATAGGAGGATCGCAAGTTCAAAGCCAGCCTCAGCAAGGGCGAGCACTGAGCAACTCAGTGAGACCCTGTCTCTACATAAAACACAGAATAGGGCTGGGGGTGTGGCTCAGTGGTCGAGTGCCCCTGAGTTAAATCCCCAGTACCAAAAAAGAAAGAGAGAACACGGTCAGCAGCTCTGTCCCCCAAACCTTCCACTGGGCCAACCAAGTCAGTTCACAGAGGATCAGCCCCAGGAGCACCCTGCAGAAGTCACTGTGCAGGACTCCTTTATTTATTTGAAAAACAGGGAGAGCAATTAGCTTGGCCTCTACTGCCCGGGGTAATGGCCTATTGTTTAGCAGAGCTGAGGTGGGACATGAAGCCATTAGGGGAGATGGCTTTTGTTCCGTTTCTGCATGGCAGGAAATGGCTCTCATTATCACGAAAACAGCAAGTGACAGTCCCTCCTCTCTCGGGGCAGGTTTCTCTGTGTTACAGGCTGAAGCCAAGGACCCGCTCCAGTTTCACACAGATTTAAAAAAAAAGACTAAGATTTAAAATCAAACTCTCAAATCTAGTATTTGAAGACAGGCAGATTCACCCAAATGGGGACCAGGGGACACACGAGAGGGTCTTGGAGGAGGCCAGTGGCCTCCACATGAAGTAAGGACGGAGCCCGTCCTGCAGAAGGGACGCCTCAGAACAAAGGAAAGCTCACCCGGCACGTCCCTGTCCTGCATGTCCACAGCCCTGGTGCCACACGGCTGCTACTCTGCAGTGGGGAAGGGGACGCCCATCAGAATGGGCATCACCTCACGTGGGGGACGGGAGCCTGCAGGTAGAGGAACCCACAGGAGCTACAGCAGGCGACGCCTCCTGGCCCGGCTCCGCCTTCACACAGGATCCGCTGGGCCCGCGGCACAGCTAACGCTGCTCCCTGCTGGACGCTGGTGCCCACCTGGGATCAAGCGGCCCCAGCTGGGAGAGCAGGGACAGCGCGGCCGCCGCAGCTGGTGGAGCAAGGATCCAGCGATACCTGGAGGGAGCGCTGAGGTCACCTTCACGAGGAGACCAGGTACCAGGGCCATGTCTGCACTGCTTCCCCTGCGGTGGCTGGAGCGTCCTGAATCTAGATCCCCACTGATTCTCGCAGCAAAGCTTTTGGGTGAGAGCGTGGGAAAGCCCCTGCTTTTGAGAACTGGGAACACGGGGGTCGTTCAGGGCAGCGGGGCCACTTGTTCCAGCCCAACTGGGAAGACGCGCTCATCTCCCTGTTGGCATGCTGGGCGCACAGGCAGCCTGCTCTCCTCGCGTCCACTCTAGACACAGATCTCAAGGAAGCACTAGGTGACCCACCACCACTTCGCCTGCCTTGGGCTGATGACTAAAGCATCCCCTTGAGACTTCACCTCCATTCGCCCCTAAGGTGGTTTCAGATTTCAATTCACATTAGCTGCTGGTCAGGAGACCCAGGCCTGAGACGCACATGAACAGCAGTCCCAGCAGGTGACAGCCAGGATGATAAGCAGAAGACAATGCAAACTTCACCAGAGACCCCTGTTCAGTGCAGAGCCTGGGAAACAGGACCCCACAGCTACCCCTGCGTCAGAGGCGAGCTCAGGGCTGAAAACCACAAACGCGTTTCACAGGCAGTGCCCCGGACAGGAGGAAGCAGCTCCCCCTAGGAGCAGATAGGGTCGGACTAGGACTCCCGAGGACCTGAGGTGATAGAAGGATCAGCCGGGGACTGCGGACTTAGAATACTCAAAATGATCAAACTCAGGAAGACGAGCCCAAAACACAAGGCCAGGAGGTCATGGAAAATCAAGGAGACCCTGTGGGCCTGCATGTCCCCTCACTAGCTGCCGCAGGGGTCTCTCAATTCTAGGACCTCTTAATTTATCACAATGATCGTGAACATAAAACCACCAGCCAGCTCTCAACATCAAACACCACTGTTGGTCTGATCCTATTAACTTCAGAGGTATTTTTATTATTATCGGCCTCAGAATTCACAGCCCACACGAGCAGGGTCCGGAGGGACCGTAATCCTAACACCACTTCCTTTGATCCAGAGGGAGGAGGAGACCCCATTTTAGGTCCACATTTATTCTGACTTCCTTTGAAATAGGCAAAAGTGAGAGATAACCAAACAAAACTGGTGAAAATGAAAAATGCAGTCCATGGAATTTAAAACTTAGCTGGCCAATCAAATGGAGTACACATAACTGAAGAGAGGAGTGGGAGGAAGGGACAGGGACAAGGGACAGGGACCGGACCCAAGATGACCTTAGGGTACATGGAGGTGGAAACAGCACGGAGGAGAGGTAAGGGGAGGGCAGGATCCCGCCTGCCCACTCCGCCTCCTGCCAGCACCGGAGGAGATCACTCAACGCCCACATCAGACAGAGCTTTGTCATTTAGGAAGGAGCTTTCAAGGTCAATTAAGCTGATTCATTTGATCCTGAAAAATGCCACAAGGTGGGTGCAGGTATTAAATTAGCCATCCTGCCGATGAGCTCAGAGATCAGATGGGAGAGACCTGCACCCAGTCACCAGCTGGGCAGGATGAAGCTGGAGATCAGGGGGCTCCTCAGAATTCAAGAGCCTCCCCTCCCGCACGCCCTCTTGAAGGATATTCTGAGCCTTACCATTTCAGGGGAAAATCATTGGATGGGAACTACGTCAGGGTCAACCTCACAGGCAGGGTACACGATCAGGAACAGATCCTAAACCCTGGGTTGAAACCACAATTCAGCCCCTGGTAACTAAAACTCTATGACCAAACAACAAGGAAAAATGAAATTCTTTGGAACGTGGGCTCTCTTTTAAAAAGATCGCTAAGCTAGTCAGCTTTCCACTACTACAACAAAATACCTGGGACAGTCAAGTTAAAAAAAGGGAAGGTTACGTTTCGCTCACAGTTTCAAATCCCAGCCCATGACCTGTTGAGCACCACGGCAGGAGCACCCGACAGAGGGAGGCTACTCCTTCCCTTCCCAGTATCCCCGATGACCTAACTTCTTCCACTGGGTCCCTAAAGGCTCCACCACCTCCCAGCAGCAGCTCCGGCTGGTGGTCAGGCCCTGGACACCTGGGCCCCGGAGGATGTTGGAGACCCGCAGCACAGCAAGGCCACGCCCCCCCATTGCTACCGCGAACGCACAGGCTCCCCGTTCCCGAGACATAGCCTGAGAGCTGAAGCTCACGGGTTACTTGGATTCAGTCTTCCAGGTGGGTCTTAAATCTGATGAGGCCCTGGAGTCATTAGCCTTGGCAGAAGGAGCCTTGGTAAATGTGCTTGCAAAGTACCTGCTGTCAATTTCAGTTCTCAAAAGGGCACGGGAAGCAGGGTATGGGTCCCTGCAACCCACTCCCGCTATGTCCCGCACAGCCCAACCTTCTCAAGATGATCATGACCTGGTATTGGGGAGGAGCAGCTCCCCCAGGGCTGCAGGCCCGTCCATGGTGGAGGCGAGCAGCGTCTCCCCGACTCCCTCGGCTCCTCCTCCTGATGCTGCAGTTCTCACCTGTAGGACCCCCGTCTCGTCCTCTCAAATGCGCCCAGGCTCTACCTGCGGTGGGTCGTCACCAGGATCCAACACAAGGTCTCTCGTAGAGCGAGTGCCCTGTGGACATCTGCTGGGTGGTGGACGGACGGCCTGACGAGGACGCCCTCTTCAGCGACGGCCTAACGCCTGCTCTGGAAAGGGCCCCACGTGTATCCACAGGTAGCAGCGGTCACCCAGGAGGCGTGACGCCACACGCCTCCACCTGTAGGCCGTGGTGACTTCCTTGGCTGCAGACCTGCAGCTTGGTCACCTTGGTTCTCAGGAAGTGCTCAGGGAAGGGGCTCCGGCCACAGCTAGGGTCTCTCCATCATGGGGGTTGGAAGAAGGGCAGAGACACACGGCACAGCAACAGGGTGAACAGGGTGGTCAGGGTGGGGATGGCGGGGACCTGGGTGGGCACCGGGGTAGAATTCTCTCTCCACACCTGGACGCAAGTGGTTAGGGTCACCTTAGCTCAGCTCTTCTCTGGGGCTTAGAGAATCTGGGACAGGCGAGGACAGAGGGACTCAGCCCTGCACAGCGTCGGCACCCACGGGCTCCACAGCAAGAACTAACCCAACTGTGGAGCGAGATATCAAAAACTGTCCGGAAAGTTCCAGAAAGCAAAACTTGACTTCACCACGTGCTGAGGGCTACAGCAAACCCACGCAGATGAAGGGGCACGGGCACCGTGCAGGGCGTCAGTGACCCAGCTACGGACAGCTACCCAGGCTGGGGCTAAATAGGAAGATGGCGCCTGGCAAACACCGGCAGGGGCGGCTCCAGCCCCCACTGTGGCTTGAGCCTTGCGTAGCACTGCCGCGCTCCTGCCTCTGGAAAGGCCCAGAAAGACGCCTGTGAGGTGAGGCTATCTTGCGTTCGTTGGAAAAGAAAACACATCCAGTGTCCAGGGAGGGTCCTGATTAAAATGATCAAAATGTTCCACAAGCCAGACTCTCACCTGCCTCACCACGGCTGCAAGCCCAGCACCTGCGGCACCGCGGGCATACAGCAGGTGCTCAATAAATACACGTTGCCTGGATGCACAGAATGACATTTAGCTGCTGAGAACGAGGCGGGACCCGACTCCCGGTGCAGATCACACAAGTGATCGCTCCACGTTCGGTACATGGCCGGTGCTGAAAAATATCTGTTGGGAAAAGCATGTTGAATGGGGGTGACGGCACCATGTCCACTTGTGGACGCTTGCGCCTGTATTCGTAGGTGCACCGAGGGTCTGGCTGCAGAGCAACTGGCTCAGAGGAAGCACGTGAGACCAAAGGGACCTGGAGTCACGTCAGGGGGTTCCTGGATCCTCAGGGGGTTGACGTTTTCAGAGTAAACACTTCCCTATTTTTATGATTCAAAGATACTTTGGAAAACTCAGCCACAGGGAGAAATTTACTGTGGGTCCTGAGCTGCCCTCTGCCCCGCAACAGAACGGGGCCAGGCTGAGGGAGGGAGCAAGCAGTCCCGGGAGTTCAGCTCGGCTCTGGAGGCCAGAGGAAGCGGAGGGCGGGAGACTCGTTCTTCTACAGGAGGGTTAATTCAACAGCATCACCCCAGAAGGAGGCCACCAAGGGCGACTGATCACTTATTTCAACATTTACGGGGCAGAAACGTCGCTCACGACCCCGAACTCACTCTCAAGCTTAAAGGTGTAAATCAGTTTTACTGGGTTAATTGGCGACATCTTGCTGCACCTGTGCCTGGGATGGGCTGCGTCCTGTCAGTCTGATGAAGTGTGAAGCGCAGTTCTCAGGCCCCTTGTCCCGGCTGAAGACAGGGAGTGGAGGGACCGCCCGGGCTGAGGGCTGACGAGCCCGCTCCATTCCTGGTGGAGCAGCGTGGTGCTCGGCTGAGCTGTGCCTCTGGGCTTTCAAGGGGACACCGGAGACGCAGCGAGCATCTTCGAGGTTCTTTAAACACTCTAAGTGCGGAATGGTCAACGTCCACTCAGTTCCCAGCACAGCCCTCGTGTGCACCAGGTGTACATGAGGTCGGCCGTCCCTGTCTGTGGGTCCCACATCTGCAGATCCAACCAACAGGACCAAAAATATTCAGGAAAAAAAAAAATCACATCTGTGCTGAAACACGCAGACTCGTTTTCTTGTTTTTCCCTAAACCACACAGCGTAACAACGATTTCCCGAGCATTCCCATTGATCTGGGCGTCGGTATCATCTGGAGGTGACGTAAAGCAGGATGTGCCTAGCTAGGTGCCAAGCAAATACTACACCTTTTCAAATGGCGGCCTTGAGCATTCACGGATGTGGGCATCTCCAGGGGCTCTTGGAACCGGTCCCCTGAAGATACCAAGGAATTACCATTTGTTGGTTTCCAAGGGCTGTCCTAACAGATCTGACCACGAACACCAGAAACTTATGATCTCAAGGCCTGTAGACCCAAAGGCCACTGTGAGGGCACCCTCTGGGTCCACAGGGGTCTGTCCTCGCCTCTTCCAGCCTCCAGCAGCCCCAGGAGGCCCTGGGCGTGCAATGGCATGTGTCCACCCTGGCCCCCGTTCTCACGTGGCTCCCTCCCTTCTGAATTCAGGTCTCTTCCTCTTCTGTCTCCACAGGGCCTTGGCATCTGATTTAGGGCTCACTTGGACAATCCAGGACCATCTAACCTTGAGACCCTCAATCCATTCATGTCTACAAAGACTCCTGCCCTTTGCAAACATGGTCACAGTCACAGGTAATGCAGGTCAGGCTGTGGTTGTCCTTTGGGGGGCCACCATTCACCCCAACACACCAGGCCAGGCACTCGGGGTCTAAAAGTGCAAATGTCACGACTCTCCCCACCAAAGGCTTTGTAATCTGTTAATGCAAAAGAGAACTGTGCTGAGAAGAAGCTTTTTGGTTTGAATCCATCCCATTTGTTGATTCTTATTTCTTGTGCTTTAGGAGTCTTGTTAAGGAAGTCAGGTCCTAAGCCGACATGGTGAAGATTTGAACCTGCTTTTTCTTCTATAAGGTGCAGAGTCTCTGGTCTAGTGCCTAAGTCTTTGATCCACTTTGAGTTTTGTGCAGGGTGAGATACAGGGGTTTAATTTCATTTTGTTACACAATCAATAACGTGAAGAGAGAGCCTACAGAATGGGAGAGAAATCTACCACATGCAACTCAGAGCACTGATCTCCAGGATATATAAAGAACTCAAAAAATTAACACCAAAAAAACAAATAACCCGATCAATAAATGGGCTAAGGAGCTGAATAGAAACCTCTCAGAAGATATACAACCAATCGACACATATATAAAAAAATGTTCAACATCTTTAGCAATTAGAGAAATGCAAATCAAAACTACTCTAAGATTTCATCTCACTCCACTCAGAATGGCAGTTATCAAGAATACAAACAATAAATGTTGGTGAGGATGTGGGGGAAAAGGCTCACTCATCCATTGCTGGTGGGACTGCAACTTGGTGCAATCACTATGGAAAGCAGATTCCTTAGAAAACTTGGAATGGAACCACCATTTGACCCAGCCATCCCGCTCCTTGGTCTACACCCAAAGGACTTAAAATCAGCACACTACAGTGATGCAACCACTTCAATGTTTATAGCAGCTCAATTCACAATAGTTAAACTATGGAACCAACCTAGGTGTGTTTCAACAGATGAATGGATTAAAAAAATGTGGCATGTACACACATGGAATATTACTCAGCCTTAAAGAAGACTAAAATGATGGCATTTTCCAATAAATGGATGGAGCTGGAGAATATCATGCTAAGCAAAATAAGCCAATTCCCAAAAAACAAAAGCCAATGTTTCCTCTAATTCACAATAGGGGGGGATGGCTAGAGAAGAACAGAGTTACTTTAGATTAGGCAGAGGGGAGTGAAGGGAGGGGAGGGGTGTGGGGTGGAAAGACAGTAGAATGAACCAGACATCATACTCTGTGTACATACATGACTCTACGGCCGGTGGGACTCTCCACCACGTGCAGCCAGAGGAATGAGATATACACCCCATTATGTACGATGGAGAGGGGGACTGTGATGGAATGCTACGGGAAGCACACAAGGTGGACGGAACGACATTCCTGGAGCTGAGACCGAGTCAGAGGAGGCTGTGAAGAAGAGCGGTTTTGAGCTCACAGCACAGCTAAGTCACCACCAGGCAGACGGAGGCACAGAGGGCAACTATGGGCATCTCAGGCCGCAGAGATCATGGGCCAGCTGAGCAAGGGCTGGAGGTGCTTCCCAAAGGGACAGGAGCACAGGGTCCTGGCACAGGGGTGGTGCTGGGGGAGGCACCAGGACATGGGCTGACCACATGGCACCAGGAGGTGAAGGATCCTTCTTCCCAGGCTCACTGACCACAGCCACCACTCAGCCCTTTAAGGGAAACTCTCAGGCACTTGGAACTCACCTCTGTGCCCTCCCGTTCTATGTGGAGCGCCTCAGAGCTGAAGACCCCTGCTTCCCCCCACTCGAGAGCCCTGAACTACACCCAGCCACAGCAGTGTCCAGGGCCTGGGGCTCTGCACAGGCTGCCCCAGCTGCACCTGGAGAAAGGGTGAGACCAGAGGTCGCAGTCCCCGAAGCAAGGATCATCGGAAACCCAGGTAAACACCTCTCCTAAAGACAGCTGTCCCCCGACGGCTCTGCGAGGAAAGCAGGCTAGCAAAGGACAAGCAGCTGACGTTGCTAAGCCTCCTCCTCCGAGGTGGACAGGCCCTCATGAGGTGGACAGGCCTTCATGAGTTGGACGAGCCCTCATGAGGTGGACAGGCCCTCATGAGGTGGACAGGCCCTCATGAGGTGGACAGGCCCTCATGTTTGGTCTTTAATCTTTGACGGCAAGATGCTCAAATAGACTGATTGCTAAGACAACTAGTTGAGTCCTAAAATGAGCTGCAAGACTGAATTCCTTGATTTTTATTACCAAATAAGCTTCGATAATGACCTGGCTGGGGCGTCATAGAGACACAGCTTCCGTGGCACAGGACCTGGAGTCCAAAATGCCAACTCTTGGAAATTAAATGCATTTATTTCTACAAATTAAATTACCTGGGGGGAAATCAGCCTGAGGTGCAGAAAGACTTGATGTTTACCAGCTAAGTCACAGTCCAAGTCCAAGTGGCTCTGTCGGGTTTTGACACTTGGCCCAGAAATGACATCTGTCTTCTTAATAAGCAGATAAAAGGGAGTCAAGACCGTAGGACTGGGGATTTCCTTCATGATGCAAACTCTAGAGATGAAGACGGGCGGCCACTCCAGGCTGCCTGCTGGAAAGGAGCGTCCTGCGGGGTGGCCCTGCTGCTCGTGCGGGCACGGGGTTGCCCGCAGAACTTCACGGTTCTCAAAAGCGACCTTACCGATCTTTACTTTGCAGGTGAGAACACACAGAGCAGAGGGAACCGTACCGCAGTCCATCAACTGCCCTTCTGTCCATATTTACCCCGGACGTCCTCATCTGCAGGAAGCAGGGCCTGGGTAGCATTTTAGGCAGGAGGGTGACAGAGTGAGGGTAGCAGATGCCGGGTCCAGCGGCCAGCGCCCCATGCCACCTCCTCCTCACAGGGCAAGACAGGCAAACATGCAGAAGAGAGTCAGAGTCTAGTCACTCCAAAGGCAGGGTCCAGGCGGCCTGCTGCCGGAGTCCGGGGAGATGACAGGGCAGCTGTTTCTCCACTCAGCAGAGGCCCAGCGGCCCTGCCCTCTTGAAGGAGGCCATCAGACCCAGGTGGTCCTCCCCACCATCTTCCCACTGGCCCAAAGGCTCAGGACAGAAAGAAGCCAACAAGGGGCAGCTCGGCTCCTGTTACCCTGAGTGACCAGATCTGAGGTTGTACCACCCTCTCTTCTTTCTACAAAAATCAGGAGCCTGAAACTCCAGGCTGGGAGCACAGCAGGAGGGCATGCGGTGTGCTGGACGGCAGGGGAGGTTCTCACCCAGGGACAGGAGGGGAGCTGCATGTCAAGACCCCCCGCTCGCTGCCGGGTGGACCTCAGAGCCTCGAGCCCCTCACCATGGGTGACGGGATGATGCCCAGCAGCCCGTGACAGACGCTTCCAGGAGCACACCTGCGATCTGCAGACACGGCTCTGAGGACAGAAAACAGGCTCCAACCAGCAACTCGAGCCCAAGACAATCGACCTACCCTGCCCACATTCCTCCTGAGGACAAGGGGCTGTGGGAGACTCAGCCATGGCAGGAGCACATGGTCCTCAAGTCTCAAAGGTACAGCAGAATCCAAAGCTGTCTGCTACCAGAACTAGAAAATTAGGGTAAAAAATAATAGTTTTTGTGATCATCAACTGCAGGATGCCAGAATGCAGTGATGTCCCCAGCCTGTTTCCTGTGTCATGCTGACTGGGTGGGTTCTGGCAGAGCAGGGGGACACATTCTTCCCCTGGAAGTCTAACACCCACGAGCTAGACAGCGTGTCCCCACTGGGGTTGGCTCCTGTCTCACCCCTGGCCCCTCTTCTGTGGGAGGACTTTGAAGCAGGTGACACACAGATTCTCCTGGGTAACTCATCCCTTTATCAACAGATAAAGCTCTGGATGCCCTGGCCTGAGTGTCCAGGGAAGGAGAGACTGGAGCTTGTGGTCCTCTCCTCCCTCCCGGCTGGGGACTCTTCCCTCCAGCTCCCTGAAGGAAGAGCTTGGTACAGCCCACCCAACACGGGGAGGGAGCAGCCACAGGGCTTCCCCTGGGGAAGGCTCAGGAAGTGGCAGCCAGGCCTTGAAGGCGCCCTTGCTCCTTGTGTGGATGTAGCAGGGTCTGGGGGGCCATGGGCAGGAGGGGACCCAGGCAAGAGGCAAGATGCAGCCCTAGGAGGGCCCCTAGGAGGACCCCGGGCTCAGCCGACTGCACGGAAGAGGCCCCCAGTTCACCCAGGAAGGAGCCCTGAGGCAAGAGGGAGGGCGTACCCAGGAGCAGGCGCCCCGCCAGGGCCCGTGAGTCCCCGCAGAGCCTGGCCGGGCGGGCTGTGGCAATGGACACCAGTCTAGTCGTGGCTGAGACCCTCGCCATCCCAGCAGGCATTGCCTCACAAGCCACGGGCCCAGAAAGTGATGACATCACCGGTGCAGGAGAGGATGTCACCAGCACTCCACAGGGCCACTGGCCCCTCAGCTCCAGCCCACGCTTCTCACTGTGATGTGAGGACAGGGTCCCCAGAGGACTCTTTGCAAAGCCCTTTTCCTGATCACATTCTGACTGGTTCTAATTAGACTGGTCAGCTGGTGATATGCGCCAGAACATCAGATTCTGCCAAAGGGGGACATGGCAGGGCTGGAGGCCAGAGGAGGGAGCAGGACTCCTTCCTCGCCTTCAGCTGGGGTCCGAGGCCTCAAGAGGCGGAAGGAGACAGGGCTGCCACCTCCAGTGGCTGATCTCCCAGCCTTTGGGAACCTGAAGGACTCCTGCCCCCACGTGCCTTGGGTCCTGTCCAAAGGCACGCCCTGGTGGCCCAGGTCTCTGCTGTGTCCATGGACACCAGCTCTCGGGCTGCACAGCGCTTCCCGTGCATTGGTCCTGACCTGGGTGCCCGGCCTCCCCTTTCCACACTGGTGTGACCAACAGCTGCACCGAGGCCCTCCTGTCGGCAATGCCCAGCTCGGCTCGTGTTTCTGGCTGCGAAACCACCTTCAGGAAAGTGCTAGTCTTTTGTGAGGTTTAAATGAGCGACTAATGGAAAATACTTGGACAAGCGTCAGGCACAGAGGCTGGAAAAGCCGAGACTCAGTCGCACGTGCGCACTGGCTGCTGTGACGATGGCTAGTGTGAATGCGCTGTGGCTGAGTCATTGTCCAGCTCCGCACTCTGGAACATCCCTGCCCACGGAGCTGCCGCTGAGCGCTGCGGGGCCAGCTCGGCACCGTGGACTTCACAGTTGGCTGAGCAGATCTTACGTTAAGTGTTCCTATCACGGAAGAGTAACAGCAGCAGCCACAGCGATACCAGAGTGGAGGATGCTTTGGGAGGTGACAGATGTGATCACAACATTGATTGTGCTGCTGGTTTCTTGAGTGTATTCTTACCTCCAAACTCATCGAGTTGCGTTCCTTCAATATGTACACGTCGCGTCAATCATACCTCAATAAAGTGGCTTAATATATTTCAATAAAAAGAGATTTGGTTGTTCAGATCCAAGCCATCTCAGCAGACATCCCCCGACAGGCTAAAGTGACTCAAGTAATTCTGTAAGTTTGAGCTGAGGTCAGCAAGTCAGTCAGTTGTGCTGGCCACACTCTGGCTACCATGCTGGACTGTGGATCTTCATCATCACAGGAAGTTCCACTGGACAGAGGGGAGCAGACCCATGTGCCTCAGGAGCAACTGGAGAGCTTGTCACAAAGTCCCTGTGCTCTTCCAAAGGACACTGATTTAGAAAGTCTGCATCGGGGTGACAACCAGGCCCAAGCGCGCAGGACTCCTAGAGTGCACTTTAGGGACAACTGGGGCAGGGCGTGGCATAGCTACCAGCTAACACAGCCCTGCAAGGCCTTTAGGAGAGGTGTGTGTGCCTGTGTGCACATGCATAAGTGTGTGCGTGTGTGTGCACATGTGCATGTGCACACGTGTGTGCGTGCGTGTGCACATGTGTGCGTGTGTGCGTGTGTGCATGTGTGCATGTGTGTGCATGTGCATGTGTGTCTGTGTGCCTGTGTGTGCATGCATAAGTGTGTGCGTGTGTGTGCACATGTGCATGTGTATATGTGCATGCTTGTGTGCATGTGTGTGTGCGCATGCGTGTGTGCATGTGTGTGCATGTGCATGTGTGCCTGTGTGCCTGTGTGTGCATGCATAAGTGTGTGCGTGCGTGTGCATGTGTATATGTGCATGCTTGTGTGCATGTGTGCGCGCATGCGTGTGTGTGCATGTGCATGTGTGCCTGTGTGCCTGTGTGTGCATGCATAAGTGTGTGCGTGCGTGTGCACGTGTGCATGTGTATATGTGCATGCTTGTGTGCATGTGTGTGTGCGCATGCGTGTGTGTGCGTGCACGCATGTGCATGTGCGAGCGTGCTGTAGAGACAGATGCTACTCACCCCAGGTTAACCCGCGTGGCAGAAGGCAGAGTTGGAGGTGACCCCCACTCAAAACAAAGCGGGTCACTGAACAGCCTGGAGCCTGCTCACCGTGCTGAAGAGCAGCAGGGACAGGCCTTGCCACGGTCTCTTCACAACCCGGCCATCACACGAGTTGACAGGTAAATGGGGGATGTGAGGAGCAGGGAGCATCGCGGGCCAGGACAGAAGGGCGCCCACGAGTGGCCTGCTGCCCCCTGCCATCTAACCGGGAGGCTCACTGTTCGTGCTTGTCCCTGATTTTACTGTAATCATCTTTATTTTAAAGCAGAGGCATGTTTGCGTTTCGTAGGTGTTTATACTGGAGAGCTTTCCCTAGAGCAGCTCAGGAGGCGAACGTGAACCACAGTGGGTCACAGGGAACTCCTGATGAGGACGCAGCTCTGCCAACGCCGGGGCGACACAGGGAGGGTCCTCCAGTCGGCAGGCCCGGCTGCGCTGGCTCCGGGCTCCGCCTTCCCTTACGGGAGCCCCACGTGGCCTCCCAGCCTGCTGTGGGGCTGCTCCTCCAAGTGCTGCTCAACCCCTCTGGGCTAAGAGCCGAGCAAGGACCACAGGACGCCCAGGGCAGGAAAGCCTCTCGGTGCTGGGCCCACGCGCATCGCCACCACCCAGCGCAGCCCTGCCCAGCCCAGTCCACTCTGCCCTCCCTGCTGGGACCACGCCAAAGGCCCAGGCTTGATGCCTTTCCATTTAATCTTGGATCGCATGGCTTAAATCTCACACATCTCACTTCTCCTGCAAGTTCCCTCAGCCTTTTTCTGCAATAGGTGCTCATGAATTCACCCACCCGTCAGCTTCTCCTCCTTAGAGGGTCCTCAGAGAGGGAGCCGCCGGTAGCTCACCTCCCTGGACCGCCCTTCCCCCAGCACCCTGGCGGCACAGGGGAGAGAGGTGGTGTGGACCCCAGACAACGCCCACCCCGCCCTGCTCTGCCTCGCTGTCCTGGGCACATCCCGTCTCGCTGACCTTCATCTTGGTTATGGAGACACAGAGACACACGTGTGGCAGGGTGTGTCTCCGGCCCACAGGGTGTGGCAGGCTGGACGCAGGCCCCTGCGTGGCCCGGCTCTGGCTACTGCTTCCTCTGCACAGAAGAGCATGGGCCCCGGAGTGAGAAGACACGGAACAGACCCCGGTCACCTGCAGGGACACAACCTGCAAGAGGACCCTTTGTCAGCGAGGCCACGGAGATTCGGGGTCACTGGTTATGCAACGTCACAGCAAGTGCACTTCTCCACGTTGCTCCTGCTGACGTGGAGGGGTGACACCAGGGCACTTGCACATCTAATGAGCACTCCCAGATGGGACCAGTCCCTGGGATGCCACACCCCACGTGACGCTGGAGACTGGGATGTGTTACGCTGGCCTGCGGTCTCCAGTGGAGACGGGGACCCCAGCCTGTTCTGTTCTGGCTCAGACAGCAATGAAGCAAGATGGTGTGAACGCGGCAGCAAGGGACCCCGACCTGGTGGCCCGCCACGAGCTGGCCCCCGGACCCCTCTGACTCTGCAGAGACCCCGGTGTTTGGCGGGCCAGTCTGGTGACTTGGCCCAGACCGGAGGGAATTTGGGTGAAGACCTGGCTTTTATAGTCTCATTGCCAAAGGAGGAAAAGGTGGATGAGCGCAGGCAGCTTCGGCGTGTGTGTGGGTGTGTGTGCGTGTGTGTGTGTGGGTGTGGGTGTGGGGGGGTGTGCACAGGTGTGTGGTACGAGTGTGTGTGTGCTCACACGTGTGTCAAAGGATGAAATGAAGATCTCTGTAGGAAAGGCCAAGTTCCTAGTCTCTCTTTATAAGGAAGGATTTTAAGATTTTGCTGCATTTAAAAATTTGCTCCAGGGCTGGGATTGTAGCTCAGTGGTAGAGCGCTTGCCTCGCATGCGTGAGGCCCTGGGTTCGATCCTCAGCACCACATACAGAGCAATAAAATAAAGACATTGTGTCCATCAACAACTAAAAAAATATTAAAAAAAAAAAAGTCTATAAAAAAAAAAAAAAAAAAAAAAAATTTGCTCCAGATGGCAAATCTTTATCAACAAACCAACTCCAGCATGAGCACTGCAAGAAAAGACAGAAGCTGACCCGAGACTTGGAGCCTGGAGGACGGGGTGGTCAGCAAGCCAGAAAGGACGAGAAAGGTTCTCCGCAGTCCAGGCTTTCAAATCTCCAGACCCAGGTCTCCTTCCAGGTACAACCTGAAACCTAACGAGATGCTCAGAGGACTGGCCTCATGACCCAGGGAAAAACAGCCCTTCTTCACATTTCAAAAATGGTGTTACGTAGCCGGGCGCGGTGGCTCAAGCCTGTAATCCCAGCACTTAGGGAGGCTGACACAGGAGAATCACGAGTTCAAAGCCAGCCTCAGCAATGGTGAGGCGCTAAGCAACTCAGTGAGACCCTGTCTCTACATAAAACACAAAACAGGGATGGGGATGTGGCTCAGTGGTCGAGTGCCCCGAATTCAATCCCCAGTACCAAAAAAAAAAAAAATGGTGTTACGTGACAGGGCTCTGATTTTTCTCTTCTGTGAATTCGTTTGCCAGTGACCACCATAATGGTGTCCCCACTGGGGGATTTTATTTATCACGCTCAACTCTTACACTAAAGAGATGTTCTCAGCTATGCTAAAACAACTTAATTACTGAATGAAT
This sequence comes from Xerus rutilus, assembly GCA_028644305.1. Taxonomy (NCBI): domain Eukaryota; kingdom Metazoa; phylum Chordata; class Mammalia; order Rodentia; family Sciuridae; genus Xerus; species Xerus rutilus. The sequence continues at coordinate 1,179,360 of CM053415.1, forward strand.
ACCTTACTGAATGAATACCTCCACTAACGATCCAAATAATCTGAATTAGTGAATCATTCATGGACTTGATCCTCCTATGTGTGATCCAGTCCAGATGGGTGGGGGTGTCACTGTGATAAGGTTCTAGCTATGAACTCGTTAGCGTCTGTCGGGGCCTTGAGACCCACGGAAGTGACAGAAGCACAGAGCTGAGTGAGGAACAAAGCTAAGGAAATGCTAGTTGCTGTGAGTGAGGGGCGATGAGGGGCTTCGGGAGGTTTTTGCCCTGAGTCTGGAGGTGAAGGTGGGCTTCGTGGAGGAGGGGACTGAGGGCTGAGGCTGCCTCGGGCCTCCACAGACAGGAAGAGCGTCCAGTCGGAAGGAAGGACTGTAACCATGAGGCCACAGGGAAGACAGCGGGAGGCTGGGAGCCCACTGCCGCTGCAGCTTGCAAAGAGCCCCCTGCGTGCGCACGTGACGACCCATGTGAGGAGCCCCCGACGTGTGACGAGGCTTTGCTACCTTGGGAGGGACTGGCTGCAGATTCTGGAAGAGAAGTCTGGTTTTGAGACAGAAAAAGAAATCAAAGTAACCTATGTCCTGTTTCTATTCCTGGCCCTGCACATAGGCGCCTGTGCCCTGGACTCTCCCTGGGGACAGCCTCACGCCCTGCTGAAAGAAGAGTCAAGGCAAAGCAGGGTACGCGGGATCGTTTGGGACCAGAAGCACTGTGGCTGGCGCTAAAACATGCAGTCACGTGGTCATTACAGCCGTGGTCACAGAAGCCAACGCCACCGTCCATGATCCTCAGAGAGGACAGCTCACGCACGTACAAACGAGTCACCAAGCGACACCAGCGTAAGACCTGTGCACACTCATTCCTGGGTGGGGAGAGGAGGAGAGGCAGGGGCGAGTCAGACCCCTCGGCTTTCTTATTTATTTTGGGGGGATCAGAGTGAGATTTACCAGTTCCTTTTCTCACATACTCTTGCCAGGCGTGAAGGGGTTTTTGTATCCCAGAAGCAGAACCTGAACGGCAGCGAGCTGCAAAAGGAAACACACAGGCCCAGCGAGCCGGGGAGCGAGGCCCTGCCTGCACGGCCACCTGGCTCTCACGCTGGCCTCACCGCGACTGTCTTGTTTAGAGAAAGTCAATCAACAGACATTTCTTCTTAACACTGAAATATCTTGCAAGGCACTGACAGTGAGCATTTCTGAAAATGTAAATAAAAAGGAACAGACCAGAAAGTAAAACGTGTACTCGGCAAAGCAGCAGGGAAGATCAAGGACGCATGTCCATGGAGGCCAGGGCATGCAGGAGACAGGTGTGGCCAGGGCAGCAGGCAAGGCAGCGCGGGCCACAGGGGAAGCCCAGCACTGGGCTCGGGGCAAAGCCGACCCGGGCACGTCTCCCAAGGGGCACGCTCAAACCCCAAGGACACCCAAAGGTTAAGCCACAGAGCAAGGCAGAAAAAAGAAAAAGCAAGCAAGGCAGAATTAACTTCTGGATAAAGCAGCAGGGTGCTGGCTAAGTGCCTGGGTCTGGGGTGACGCATGTGGCTGGCCCCTCTCGTCTTCCACAAGAGAAAGGCGGAGCCCTAGGGACCCCACGGGCCTTTCCTGAGCATCCTTCTCCACCGTCTTAGAGGCTGCATCTGGTCTACCACAGCCACCTGCCGGCCAGTTGGAGGCCAAAGCCATGTGTGGACTTTGGGGAGGTTTTTCTCAGAGTCCTAGGTGGGGGGACGGCCTGGAGGAGTGGTCCTCAAACGTGCGTGGGATCAGAACCTCGAAGGACTTGTGAAACAGACTGCTGGTCCGCACTCCGGGAGCGCCTGCCCTGGGCTGAGACGCTGCAGGTACCGTAGGTCCCCAGGAGGCTGACGCGCCAGTCCGGGGGAACGCGTGGGGCACCTCTGGCTTAGGCGACTTCTTTTCACTCGTCCAAATGCCCACAGATCAATCAAGAAATGAGACTGGATTCTACCAGGTCGGGGTGGCTCTGTCACCACCTCGCTGGCCTGAAGAATGAGCCCTGTGCTGGAGCCTGGGGTGGGATGGGCCACACCCTGGAGTCCATGACTTCCTCCTTCGTCTCAGGGAGGGCCAGCCGTGCTCAGAGGTGGCTGAGGACGGTGTGTAGCTAGGGCCGAATGTGTGTCCAGAAACACATCCACCCTGTGGGTTGCCTGCCTACCCTGCTTTCTTCTCCAAGAGAAGCCGAAATCCGAATCAGCAGGCTCTGTGGCACTGGGCAGCACGGGACAAGGTCGGGCCCTGGTCCTGTCCTCTGCCCTACCGCTGATCGGCTCCATGACCTTGGCAAACCCCTTGATCTCACTGCACTCTGGTTTTTGTTTGTGAAATGAGACATTTGGATGAGAAACTTCCCAGGGCCCTTTGATCTAATGTTCCATGATTCTGCCTAGAATCGAAACTTCAGGGGAGAACAATCTGTCCAACTGAGAGACACTCACAACGGGCCATCTGCCACCGTTCCAGCACGTCCCGAGCACAGCAACGCCCTGGGCTGGTCGTCTGCTCCTTTCCTGGCAGCATGATGGGTGGTGTCCATCCTGCCACGTGGGTGTGTGGACTGCAGGGCTTCCACATGGAAGGCACGGCTCGGCGGGGGAGGCCGAGCTGCTTCCCCGCAGGCCCTGGAATCTTCCGTGGCTCAGAGCCCAAGCAGGAGCCGGCGTCTTGATGAGCCACGCTGGGCAGTGAAGGGAAAGGCCTCCACCCTTCCGGCCCCAGCGCAAGGAGCAGTGTGCGAGAGCATCCAGACCCTGTTCAGGGCCAGCTGCTTTGAAAAATCTGCAGTTTCCCAGGGACGTGCTGAGGAGAGACCCCCTTGGAGATCACAGAGCTGACGACACTGATTTCAGTGACGCCACCAGACTGTGTCTCCTGGGTGATCAATGCCTTCCTGGTTAAATCCTGCAGTTTACCCAGGACTTAAAAAGCACCCTATTTCACACACAGGGGGTCGAGATGCCCTTCAGTGATGGCGAGTCGCCCAGCCAGGGAGCCCCGGGGAAAGGAATCTCTGGATTAGAACTTGACCACCACAGGCAGGGACCAGGGAAAGGGACGATGATGTAGAGGCCAGAAACCAAGGCAACTCGGACACGAGCAGAGTCAGGGAGGATGAGGGGGAGACACGGGAGGAGGAGACCATGGAGAGCACCCCACACCGCACGTCCACCCCAACCACCGGCCAGGCCTCGGGGGATCGACCTGGGGCAGGCTGGCCTCATGGCCCTTTCCCCATCGTAGTTTGTAAGCACATTAGAAAGAGGGTCCTCCCAGTACCGTTCACATCTGCATCCCTGAACCTAGAATGGCCCTGGCAAGGAGTGGCCGTCAATGAAGGTTTTTAATGAAATGTTTGACCTTCATTATTCTCCGTCCCCTTGATGTGCGGCACAGCAGTGAGGTCTGATCTGAACAGACTCAAAACAAGCAGCAAGAGGTGCCAGCTGGAGAGACACCCCAAGCCTGTGTCACCCCAAAGAGAGCCGCATAGCAAAATCCAGGTGAGCTGGGCTAAAAAGCAGAGGAACACGGTCCCCTCCCGAGAATGCTGTGGGCGGAACCCTTGTGTCCCCAGACTTCATGTGTGGAAAGACTACCCCTAGTGTAAGGGTGCTGGACATCCGGTCCCGGGGGTGATTAGTTAGACAAGTTGATGAGGGTGGGCTGTGGGGCCCATGGAGGAATCAGAGTTAGAACAGGAGGAGGGAGGGGAGGAGGAGGAGGAAGGGGAGGAGGGGGAGGAAGGGGAGGAGGA
>CM053415.1:1189436-1204664 GCA_028644305.1 Xerus rutilus
CGGCCGCCTAGCACCCACCAGACGCCAGTGCCAGGCCTCTGGACCCTGAGCATCTGTCCGTCTCCTCACTGGACATGACAGTCTCCTTTGTACTCCCCAAGTGACAGCTGTTGGCCTTTTAAGTCCTGGCTCAGAAGTCCAGTCCGCCGCTGACCTCCCTCCTCTGCAGTCCGCTGGCCCTTGTGCTATCACTCTTCCTCTCCTTTATATCACAAAACATGGAAAATTCTTTGTGGAAACTTTGACAAAGGTGAGATTGTTTTCCCTGGATGGTGGTCATCTGTCTTCCCACCCGCAGGGATAACGGCTGCCACCACTCTGGCCTGTCACTCAGAGCTCTTTGCTTGACAGTTGCGAGACCCGATGCTGCTTGAGCAGGCGTGCATCTTCTAAAATGGAATCATGCTGGACTTCCTGCTCTGCAAACGGCCCCTTTCAGAGAGAAACCGTACACGGTGGGCGTTCTCCTCTCCTGCCCTCAGTCCCAGCCGTCTGTAGGGTAAATGTAAAAGCACCTGGATTCCCGCAGCTCCCTGCTCCTAGGGGACCCCCCGCAGATGGTGCTCCTGCCCCTCTGGCCTTGTGTTCAGTATCCACCACGGCAGCGGGAGTGAGCAGTGGGGGAGGGCGGCGGCAGCTGACGTCACTACCCTTGATGAGCTGGACACCACGGGTAGCCCAGGAGAACAGCACACTTCCCAGAGGGCCGTGTGGCTCTGCATGCACTGCAAGGGGCCAGCTGTGTCCTGGTAAGACACACGTGTCGGAGTCCTGATCCCACCTCACACTCTGACTGTATTTGCAGAAAGAGTCTTGAAAGGGCCAAGTCAGAGCCGGGTACGGTGGCGCAAGCCTGTCATCCCAGCACTGTGGGAGGCTGAGGCAGGAGGATCGCGAGTTCAAAGCCAGCCTCAGCAATGGCGAGGCGCTAAGCAACTCAGTGAGACCCTGTCTCTACATAAAACACAAAATAGGGCTGGGATGTGGCTCAGTGGTCGAGTGCCCGAGTTCAATCCTCAGTACAAAAAAAAAAAGAAAGAGCCAAGTCAGTTTAAACGGGTCATTGAAGCGCATCCTGACCCAACGTAAACCAGAGTCCTTGCAGGAGGAGGGGACCGGGACACACAGCAGGAAGACCGCACAGTCAGAGAAGGTGGTCCACAGGCCCAGGAAAGAGGCCCCAAGGAACCAGCCTGCCAGCACCTTGATCTTGAACCTGTAGCCTGTGCCCTGCAGCCACTGGGCATCCCTGTGACACCTGGCCCCCCTATCGCAGGCCACTCAGGTCCCAGGGGCTGCCGAGAGCCTCTTCCACATGCTCTGAAGCCACGGAACTGGGAGAGGGCTGCCAGTTTGCTTCCCACGGTCCCTTCTGCCTCGGAGGCCATGCCAGAGCCTGGCTCCCGTCCTCATCAGTCTCTAGACCAACAGCACAATCCATCCTTCCTAGGCTACCAGCCCTGCACACAGGAGGGAGGACGGGAGGCGGCCAGTGTGCAGGCACTGTTACTATTTCCAATTCAGAGAAACGCCAGCCTCCGTTCCTGACCACGGGCATCCTTTGATCACCAGGTGTGTGCCACGTGTGCACTTATGCCAGGCCTGGCCAGGACCTGGGCTCTGGGGATCAGGCTGGGCACTCCATCTACGTCCACCTCCGCCACCTGCTGCCTTGGGTCCCACCCTGTGGGGTCTGAGGACGTCACAGAGACCCTCTGGACTCCCTTGCCTCTACCGTCTCTGCAGGGTTCTCATCCTAAATCGACTCTAACGCTGATTCCCAGCAGTAGGTGACTGGCCTCTGGGGCCAGGTCCTCTGCTGTGGGCGCTGTCCTGAGCCTTGTGAGGTCTTCATAGCGTCCCACCCTCTGCCCACTAGATGTGAGTAGTGCCCAGTTATGACACCGACCACAGCTGCAGACATTGCCAGAGGCCGGGGGCGGGGACGCCCCTGCCCCGCCTCGAGCACCCCCGTCTAGATTAAGTCCACTTCACCAAGCGCCACCCTCTGCTCCCTCAGCCATCGGCCACGTTGGGTTTTGCCCGATGCGCTTGTGCACTGGCCACAGGACCCTTGCTTTGGGGGTTTGTGAGCAGCGCGTCCACGGCTGTCTTCACCTTCCACGGTTTCCGTTCCTGAAAGCACACACTGTCCCTCTTAACGGTCCCTTTGCTGTCTCTGTCCCCCAGCAGCTCTGCACATCCAGCTGGGAGGCTTGGGTGACCAGCACTTGCCACTGGCCCTCCCGCACCCAAGAGCTGCAGCAGGTCAGCTGCCTCCGCTCAGCAGATCCCAGTCAGTGGACCCTGGGCCCCATCAACACAACCTCCAAGTGAGGAACACACAAGAGGAGGGGACGGGGAAGGCATCGGCGATGACCACGTGGGGTCGGCAGTCACGGCAGGGCCGCCAGCCTGACGACCTGGGGCTCAGGTGCTTCACACGGCTACACCCGAGCCCTGGATCCAGGCTGCCGCAAAGCCAGCCCAGGGCCGGTGGGCCTTCCTGGGCGTCCTCTCGGTGGGCACGGGATGTGGCCGGGCAGTGTGCGAGGAGGACCCCCTCCATGGCACGTGCGGCCTGATCCGCACAGTGCTCAGGAGGCTCCGTTCACAGTGCCGTGCCACCCCCAGGGCCACCGTGACCCGCGACCACAGCCACATGGACCAAAGCAGGGGAAGGTACTCCCGCAGGGTCCTGGAGTGGAGACGTCCACGTCACCCGCTGGACTCTGTTGGAGGGGCCGCCTCATTCTGGAGGCTGTGGGGAGAGGCCGGTTTCTACTCCTGCAGCTGCTGGAGGCTGCCAGCCACTCACCCTGGCTGTGGTGCCACTCCTGGGCCTCTGTGATCACACAACCTCCTCTTCTGTGTCAAGTTGCCTCTGCCTCTCCTGGACAAGGGTCCTCGGGATGGCGCCGAGCCACGGGGGGCACAGGGATAACTGCGGCTTGAGGCCTGGGATTCACTTGGACTTTGCTATTAATACGCTCGACTGCACACGTTAATCATGTTTAGCAGGACGCTCCCACGGGCACCCGGGGTGCACAGGTCAAATCCAACCCCCATGCCCACCACCCACCACCCACCACTTTCCTATTTTCAGTTTCCGCCGTGACAGGGAAGACGAGCCGCTTGTCTTTCTGTTTGTTTATCCAGGAAGGACTCTGGCCTTCTCTTCCTGCCCTAGGCGCCCCCCTTCCTGACCGGGCCTTTTAAACTTTTCTGTACCCCGGAACACGGGCGCCACTCTCCCGGACACACTGTGATGGACAGAGAGCTCAGCCCCAGAGCGTGCATTTCCAATAAAGCCCTGCCCAGCGGTTCTGATCCGCCTCCTTCTGGTCACCTGGCTTTGCAGTGGCGTGCAGGAACCCCTGGGGATGCCGACTTCATTCCCTTTGCGCATACGCCCAGGTGGAGGGTAGCTGGATCATACAGTAGATCTAGGTTTTGTTTTTAAAGACCCTCACTGTTGTCTGTAGTGGCTGTTCGAATCCACGTTCCCACCAACGGAGCCTGACTCTCCATTCTCCAAGTCTTTCATCATGTCTCAAAGTATTTTTTTCCATACAAGGTAACATTCACATGATCCAGGGTTCAGTACACGGAGCTCCTATGGGGGACGTTACTCCATCCACTACTGCAGGGACGCCTGTTAAGCTGTAGAAACTCAGAGCAGTACAAATGCTGTACGTAATGGGTTTTTTTGGTAGAGGGTGTACACCTCCGGACGCCAGGCTCTCATCTGACCTGGACTGAGCATCTCCCCGATTCTCCTATTAATTAATACATTGAACAAAAGGTGTTGTGTTCTCACTTTTCACTTGCATGAGAGACAGGATTTTACTTTTTGAAAATTACACTTCCGTGATATCAGCTCACCAACTCCTGCAACAAACCTACGAGACAGGCTCTGATATTGTCCCCATTTGTCCCAGAACAGTTTAGGAGACATGACCAGGTCACACAGCTCAGCAGGGTGGGCCACGGTGCTATGCTGCGGGTTAGGCGATGGCCAATGACATGGTGGCTTTGCCAAGAGTCCACAGGAGTGTTGCCGTCTGCCTCAGAGGGGGTGGACGCTCCCATACTGATCATTAGGTCAACGCTGTGTCCCCCAATCCACACGCTGGAACCCTAACACACTGTCACGGTGCCAGGAGGTGGGGCCCGGAGGGCGACTGGGTCCCCGAGGGTCCTGAGCAGGATCAGTGCTCTTATAAATGACACCCCAGAGAGCTCCCTCCTGCCTCCTCCCAGGTGAGGGAGAGAAGATGCTCTGAGCCAAGCAGCAGCCTCTCCAGACACCAGATCTGCCCGAGCCCTGACCTTGGGCTTCCCAGACTCCAGAACTGGGAGAAATAATTTTCTGCTATTGTCAAGCTGCCCAGGCCTTGGGATTGAGCTACGGCAGCCCGAGGGGACCAAGATAGCAACCTTCATCAAAAACTAAGCGCAGAAGCCGGGCATGGTGGCGCAAGCCTGTAATCCCAGCACTTAGGGAGGCTGAGACAGGAGGATCACGAGTTCAAAGCTCAGCAACGGGAGGCACTAAGCAACTCAGTGAGACCCTGTCTCTACATAAAACATAAAATAGGGCTGGGGGTGTGGCTCAGTGGTCGAGTGTCCCTGAGTTCAATCAATCTCCAGTACCAAAAAAAAAAAAACAAAAAAAACCCAAGCACAGGTCGGGCCTGCAAGGATGGGACCCACAATGCACCTGGGGAAGGACAGTCCTCCTTCAGAACACGATCATAAAATGCAAATATTACGATGGGCCCACACACACATGCAAACTGAAAAATAAGTATCTGTGATAGGAAAAATGCTCTTTGTTGTTCATAATCCCCAACTGCAAAGGACAGTCCCAAGAAGGGTCCTCTGTTTGCTCAAAGGAAGGCTCAGCTTGCGAAAATAAGACTGGACAAGCTAAGAGGTGACCAGCTGAGTCCAGGAAAACCAGCAAACAAGACAGCAGGGTGGGGGATGAGACCAGGAGGAAGTCTGAGGGTACAGTTAGGAGGCACTCGACGGGCCTGGGGCACTTTCCCCCAAGCCACATCTCGTGCCCAGTTTATCTTATATTTTGAGATAGGACTTTGCTAAGTTGCTGAGGCTGGTCTCACACTTGGGATCCTCCTGCTTGAGCCTCCCAAGTTGCTGGCGTTACAAGCGTGCATCACACCACAGCGCCTGGCTTGAAATTTTTATTTTTTAATGACAATAGATTGTTATTTTTCACCAAAAAACAAAATAGTAATTGTTAATAATAAATAACAATTTATTGTTATTAAAATATCGTACACAAAACGTGCTTTGTGGAGCTAGCAGAATGTTGGGCCCTGCTTCTGAGGCCCTGGGGGCCAGAGGACAGTCAGTGTAGGTGACGAAGGAAATAAAATGCTAATGTCTCCAGAGCATGTCCCCCTCCTCCAGCCCAGGTCCCCTGCCTCGAGGACTGTTCCCCAGCAAGGAGTGGTGAGTGAGCGCCCCCTGGTGGCCCCCCCGCCCTCTGGGCAGCTCTTCTACCGGCTTGTGGCCACTGATCACTAGGCAAGATGACAGGAGGAGGGGCAGGAGAAGAAAGGAAACCTAGCGTGTATAAAAGGGGAGGAAACCCCCAGCCCCTGGACACCCCCAGCCCCTGGACACCAGCTCTGGATCCCCTTCTCCCCCAGGAGAAGTCGGTCTCTGTTTTATCCTTTAAATAAAACCTCTTTTCTGCACTTGCCTCGGTGTTTCTCGGGTGTTCAATCTTCAACACCAGGGGAAGGGAACCGGAATCCAGTTCCCAACACAGGCATCGTCTCTGGTCTCGCTTCTAGAAGGTTCCGGGATAAGAGGTACCCTTGGGCTCCCTTACATTTGGGTCCCACGGTTACATCTTAAGGCCACACGCATGGTTTTCACACGTGCAACGATCTCCTGCAGTTTGGGGAATCAGACTGGCAGGGTTTCGACACGTCACTACATTTCCAATTTAATGAAAAAAAAGGTTTAAAAAGAGAAGGAGAGAACCAATGACGTCACTGGGCAGGAGGCGGCCCAGGAGTGCTCGCCATGCAAACCCCGCCCTCACTCCAACAGATGCGGGCCGGGCCTGTGGTCCAGCCTCTGTCTTCAGAACCGGGCTCCCCGGCGCCCTGGGGCCCGGGGTTCTCCAGCACCTGGTCTTCTCACTCCTTTCCAATCGTCACCTCGATCACGTGGGCTCCCGCCTCCTGCCTGGATCAATCTTCCCTTTCTCCAAGTCAGCAGTTTGAAAAGAGCTGTTCCTTCCCGAGTCTGGGTCTGAACACCAGAGGCCTCGGCGTCGTCCAGGGTAGGAGAACCCCAGGGAGCAGGCTGACCCAGACCAAGGGCCTGACCACAGCCCCTGAGCTCCACTCCTGCTGTTTCTCCCCCACAAATCAACCAGCCAACCAGCCTCCAAAACTTCACTGGGTGTCCACACCCTGTCTCCTGGCGTTGGTGACACGTCATTAGTTATTAACTCCCTAACTGGACCGCGATCCTAAACGCAGACACCACATATCTTGAGATCAACATTTCCCCGTGGACGAGGCCTCCAGGTGAAAGGCAGCTAGTATAACCACCATGCCAGCCACACACTGGCCGAGACCGCCAACTGTGTGACAAGGACGTGTCCCTCCAGCCTCGGTCAGTCTTCAAACAATGGTGTTACTCAGGATCACTGCTCACTCACAAAGGAGAAGTCTGAGATCTATGAGGTTTCAAAACCTGCCCGAAGTGACACAGCAGAGCCAGTGTTTGAGCCCAGATCTTTGGGATTCCAGAACTTTCTGTCTCACCACTCCTCTACCCCACTTCCCCAGCAACGACAACTCCTTGGAGAGTCCTGAACCTGGGAACCTGCCTTGCTCCCTAGACCCTCATCCCCTTCCCCACGCCCAGGGCAACCGTCCCTGTCCCTCCTGTCCTTCAACGGTTGGACTTCCATTGTCTGTCCTATTGACTCCGAAGTCAAAGCCCCTACCTCAGTTTGTCACGGAGAGCTCATCTGTGTGACGACGCGACAGATGTCTCTCCTCTCCCCCTATTTCTCTACCATACGTATCAGCTCCTTGAAGAGGGAGGAACTTCTGTTTGGGATTATGATCACGACCCTGAATCCAGCAAATCATCAGAGCTCAGCAAGACTGAACAAATAGAAGAATGAAGAAATTACAGGCCAGGGATGGATGGATGACGGACAGGGTGGGCCACCCCAAGACAGAGCCCCCAAGGTTCTCCTCAATATCCAAGCCCAGGTGGGAGCACCCGGGCCAGTGGGGGCTGGGGGAGCTCACGTGCCACGTCCACTATGGCCAGAACATGCCCACCACCTTCCCCACCTGCAAGCATACGATCCAGACCCCAGGCCTGCTTAGGTGCAAGCTGTCACCTGGCCCCCGGGGGGCTCTGCCACGCTGTGTGGACATCGGCCAACACACCATGGTCCTCTCTCATCTTCCTCCATGTTTATCTTCCCTGTATCTGGACGTCAGTTTCCCACAGACCTGGAGATCCTCCTCTAGCTTTCAGAGTCCCTCTTGTTTGCATGAATCCAGGCACAGCCCTGGGCCCCAGAAGCCCACCGCCCCCTCCATGACTAATCTGGCAGGCTGGGACCTGCCACCAGCAGGGGTCAGATACGTGGGACTTGAATGCACACGTGGCTCTGCCCTCCTCCAGTGCTCCACGGTCCCCAGCTGACCCCGCTGCTTTCAGACAACAGTGTGTGGGTGAGGAGGCAACTGACGGCACACAGCCTCCCATGAGTCGCACGCGACTGTGAGAGTATCTGGGAAGCACTGCCTGCGACGTGCCCTGCGTGGCTGTGGCCTGGCCTGGCCTTGCTCACTCTGTCCAAGCGACTGTCCCCAGGCTCCTCCTGTAGATATTCAGGAGCCACCACTGCTGTCCCCCTAAGAACCGTTTAGAAGTATATTCTGTAGCTCAAAAATTAGGTGCCCCCAAGCCGGGCGCGGTGGCGCAAGCCTGTAATCCCAGCACTTAGGGAGGCTGAGACAGGAGAATCGCGAGTTCAAAGCCAGCCTCAGCAATGGCGGGCGCTAAGCAACTCAGTGAGACCCTGTCTCTACACAAAACAAAATAGGGCTGGGGATGTGGCTTCGTGGTTGAGTGCCCCTGAGTTCAATTCCTGGTACCAAAAAAAAAAAAAAAAAAATAGGTGCCCTGAAGTACAAGGCACTGAAGTGGCTTTTCAACACCTTAAACTGAAGGAGACAAGAAGACCTGGGCAGCTGCCTTTGAAGCAAGATCTCTGACGTTCCCTTGTGCACCCCCAGCCCCCAGACCCCCGCAACAAGGACTTGGCCTCTTCACCCCTGCCTGACAATGTCCCCTGGGTAGCTAAAGGCGGGATTAAAGGCTGGGCATCTCTGTCTCCGTTTTGCCTCTCTCTCTGCCCCAGGTCACCTTGGATTCCAGGAACAAGGTCTGGTCCCACGAACAGCTTGTGAAGGTGGAAGCCCTCCCCCACCCTGACTTCCCATCAAGTTGCTCGTCCCCCACCCTTGGTGCTGATGGAGCTCACGATACCCCACCCCAAGGCATGAACATGCTGCCCCAAATGCACCTCTTTGTTGTGTGGATTATTTTAAGAAACTGCAGACATGAGAGTAGCTCTGAAAAATTGTTCTACAAAAAAAAATTCATTTATAAAGGAGATCTCCATTTGGAAGGGCATCCCTCTCTGTTGCGGTTTAGACATGAGGCATCCCTCCAAAGTTCATGAGCAAACAATGCAAGAATGTTCAGAGGGGGAAAGATTAGATTATGAGAGCTGAAACCCAGTCAGTGGATTAATCCACCCCTAGGGATTAGCTGGGCGGTTAGGGTGTGGCTGGAGGAGCTGGGTCATGGAGGGGGTGCCTTGGGGGTTTTATCTTGTCCCCAGAGCGGAGTTCTCTGCTTGATCGCCATGTCCTGAGCTGCTCTTGTCCTCCTCATCCTTCTGGACTCAGAGCTATGGAGTCGCTGACCATGGACTGAACCTCTGAAACCATGAGCCAAATAAACTTTTGCTCCCCTAAGTAGTTCCTGTTGGGCTTTTGATCACGATGACGTGATGGCCAACTGAAACACCATCTCTGCAGCAGGACGGGGATGACTTGAGCAGGCCTGATGTAAGTCCGCCCCCCAAGTCTCATCATTGTTAAAGCGCTTTTGCTAGGCATCTCATTTAACAGGGTCCTTCTGCACATCCTGTTCCTGTTTGTTTCAGAGAAAGGTGGTATTTAGCCCTCCAGTTCAAACACCTCCTTGGAGTTCTGCCCTGAGATCGACTCTCCCTGTGCACACAAGGCATCTGAATTTGTCTGTCCCTCTCCTGTTAATCTGCCCTTTGCTCGAGGAGCCACCAAGCAAGCCGGACACCCTCATGGCAGACTCCTGCACTCGTGCACCTGAAGAGCTGTCCTTCCTTTGGGTTCAGCTAGGACTCTGTGGAAGAACTTTGGGAAGACCAGCCAAGGTCACCAAGTCAGTCTGACCCATTCTTTGAGGTGACCTAGAGGAACCTTGGCTCCTGATGCTGCTGAACTGAGCATGCCCAGAAGCACTGGCTTCCTCCATTGACCCCTCTGAACATGTGCCCTCTGACCTGGAGCTGAGCATGCCCAGGAAGTGCCCCCTCAAAGTGCTCTCCGCCATGAGTATGTATAAGCTTCTGTAAAGACTAGATGACCAGGAGGAGATGAATTAAAGCCGCTCGGCAAGGCTTTATAGAATATACGCTCTCAGGCTGAACTCTCCCATCCATCGGAGTGTACACGGGAGAATGGCGCCCAGACAATTTCGGGTGTACAGACATTTTCAAAAGGCCCGGTCAGGAAGGGGAGGGCTTGGGGGCAGGAAGAGAAGGCCAGAGTCCTTCCTGGACAGGTCAGGAAAAACCCGCTGATTGACAGGAGGCGTGTCTACTGGTGACGTCGGCGTCTGGCTGGCAGCTCCGTTTTGTAGCTGCCCTGACCCTGGACCCTGATCTGACCTAACGCTTGCACTACCGCTCCCATTCTCCCCCTCCCGGGAGGGCCCGGCCCTCATCTGCTGCAGGTAGAAAGCCTTCCTCTACTCACGCCTTTCCTGGTTGTGCTTTTCGGTTTTACACTCACTAGGATGTGGACCCAGTGCCTCCTGTTTCGATCCTCGTTAAGACCTACGAAACGTGGAGAACATGACTTTTTTGTGCCCTAGAAATGACTACGTGCTCGGCCTGCCTTCAGCACGATGCCTCCGAGTGATTTCCACCCGTGGACGGGGCCTGGGTGGCTACTCCATCTGCTGTAGTCAGAGTGGAGCCTAGCGTGTCTCCGCATGGTGGCCACCTTGAACAAAGTCTTATGTACCATTTTAACAAGGGTCAGAATAATTTTTTGACAACCTTTCAGTGGAGAACACTGAAAAGAGAAGAACTCTGAGATGTGCTAAACTTAATTACGAGGGCCAGAGGATGGAGGCCGGAAGGGAAAGGCCAGCCGGGGAGCGAGCTACAGGCCAAAAAGAATGGAAGACAGTTTTAGATCCCTGAATGCACATGAAACCTGTCACTCAAATCCCCTGGGGCCCCAGGTACCACCACATGCTGCTCACAAGGACCACTCCAGAAGCCAGTTACTATTTCTTAGGGATGGCCTCTGTTTTTTTGGTACTGGGGATTTAGCCCGGGGTTTAGCCCACTGAGCTAAACCCCCAGCCCTTTTTAATTGCGACGGGATCCTGCTAAATTGCTGAGGCTGGTCTTGGCCTTGAACTTGGGATCTCCTGCCTTGGCCTCACAAAAGCTTCCCCAGCTTCTCCTAATCCCACTCTCATCTACAGCCAATGCAGGCTCCACGGAAATGAGTTGCGTTTTCTTTCCCCCAAATGTCGTTATTACAAAGGGCTTCGGCGCTGGTCCAGCTGGTCCCCACTGCTTCCCTGCCTGCTGCTGGCAGTTGCAGGATCCTGTTCCAGGACCCGACCCTTTCTCTGACTAGCACCTGCAGTGGCTTAGAAAACCCTGTAAGTCCAGGGACAATGGGGCTCAAAGGTTTTGGTTTAACAGGAAGCATGGCTGGGGGTGGGGAATGAGCATTCTGAGATGGAGAAGGCCCAGGCGGGGATCTCAGGCGTCCATGGTGAGGGAAGGAGACGCCGCAGCGCCCTCACACGCCCACAGGGAGTGCGGCGAGGCCCTCTGGAGCTGAGAGAATCACCTGGACCCATTCAGGTGGGTCGTGCCTGACCAGGAGCAGGGGCCACCTCTGCCTCCCCAGAGTGCCAGGGTCTGCGCGCCTTCCCTGACCTCTGCGTCTGGGTGGAGAAGCGAACAGGTAGACAACAGCAGCACTGGACACCCAGCCGCCCGAGCCGTCTCCAACTGAGGACACACATCACATCCTGTCCCAGAGGGTCACACAGTAGGTCCACAGCAGTTACCCATGGGGACAGGCCTGGAGCACAGCGCTGAGGTGAGAGGACCTGCTGGGAGGGAGGGCTCCAGAGCTGGACACTCCTGAGAGCGGCCTCCTGGGGCTCCTGCAGGCCTCCCTGTGGATATGTTAATGGAGGTCCCAGCCTGACTTCTCAAGTTAATCTAAATGATGCATGCTGACGTCCCACTGAGAACAAAGGACTCGAATCAATGTGCTCATGAAAGAAAACCATGCCTGCCTGGTGCTCCTCAGAAGCTCCTCCAAGTCCTCAGAGATGAGCTGCCCAGCTCTGCTGCTAGAAGTGCCTCCATTACCACCTCCCCGTTCTGCCGTCTTGCCGTAGAAGTCATTAAACGCTGAGTTTCTTAATGAGAGAAAGGGGAGCAGGTGACACTTCACTTCAACATTCCCTCCCTAGGAAGGAGGAGAGGCCCGGCCTTCTCCTTCCTTCCGTTTTCCCCAGGGCTGTGTCTGTGGGTTTCTCTAATACCCACGTTACGGTCCCAACCTTCTCAGGGAGATCTGCATGTGGCTTTTTCTTGACCACCTTGGGTTTCAGCTACTGGACCTGGAAAAGTGGATGGGGGCATCTTCTAGCTAAAGGTTGGGTTTCCATCAAAGGCATGGGGACGTTTTCTGACGTTTTACATCTCTTTCATCTCAGACTCACATCCTTGGTATGTGATCTATTTACCCATCAAAAAGGTCTGGCAAAGCCGGGCCCGGTGGTGCAAGCCTGTAATCCCAGCACTCAGGGAGGCTGAGACAGGAGAATCGCGAGTTCAAAGCCAGCCTCAGCAACAGTGAGGTGCTAAGCAACTCAGTGAGACCCTGTCTCTACATAAAACACAAAATAGGGCTGGAGATGTGGCTCAGTGGTCGAGTGCCCCTGAGTTCAATCCCTGGTGTCAAAAAAAACCAAAAAACAAAAGAAAGGTCTGGCCACATGCACCAGTCGCAGGTGATGGTGGCCACATAAGACAACTCTCTGCTTGGAGCTATTGGGACAACGGCGGCTTAGTTTCTATTTATTTGTATCTGCCATATGGGAAGGAAGGAAATCAAAATAGTGCAGCATTGGTTTGGGGCACTTACAGTGAAGCGGGGTGGCCATTACTGAATCTAGTCTCAGTCCACCCCTGAAAGGGGCTATAGACACGCCCACCCCTAGGTGGGAGCTGACCCTTGGGCTGGGCCTGTGGTTTCCTGAAACATTGTGTGTTTGGTACCAGGAATTGAACCCAGGATGCTTAACCACTGAGTTACATCCCCAGCCTGTTTCTTATTTTTATTTTTTGAGACAGGGTCTCCCTACGTTGCTTAGCACCTCAGTAAGTTGCTGAGTCTGGCTTTGAACTCAGGACTGTTCTGCCTCAGCCTCCTGAGTCTCTGGAATGACAGGCACGCGCCCCCGCACCCAGCTGAAGCACTCTTTTAACCTCTGCTGACCTTCCCTACAAAGGACCTTCTCCTCCAACTACTCAGAGACAGGGCAGCACCCAACCCCTTTCTTACAGGACAGCTTGATGTCTGCCAGTGCCAAGCCTACCTCCTGAGCCACAGGAACGTAACGGCCAGCCCCTGTGGTTCAAGCTGTGGACACAGCCGCCATTATGTAAAGCCTTGGAACACACGCCCAAGACTGCCGACCCCGTGTTCTCCAGGACTGCAGTCCTAATCGGGTCACCAGATAGGCGTCCTTCTCCTTGTTCTTGATTAGGCTTCTCTGGACACACACAGGACCAACACTCTACGTCAGAAGAAAGACTCTGTGGGAGTCTGCCTCCCCCGCCCCTGCAGTCCCTCACCAGAGGCCTTGCCCCTCTCGTGGACGTGTCCCATCCTAATAGCATGTCTGCCGTGCCTCTCTCCTGCTTCGTGGAGCTCCTAATTCACCAGGGAAACTCTACGCTGCCTGTTCCTGCGGCAAACATCAACCATGTGTCATTCCACTGACGCACCGAGAAGGTCCCACTGCCTCATGCCGGACACTGGAAAGGGACTGGCCAGTAGCAAAGCCTGGTGGGTCTGGGACGTCCCCTGCCAGGGAACCTTGCGGTGGTGCTCCTTGGTGGCCTGGGGTTGGAGAGCAGGGAGCATTTTGCTGAGGACGCAGAGGGCAGTGTGGCTGCCTGGGGCATGTGGCGGCCTCCAGCTGCCTTCTGCTGGCCTGCCTCTGCACAGGAGTCCCAGCTGCTCAGGAGAAGGTGGGTTTTAAAATGTAAATACAGCAGCACAGACACTTGTTCCCTCCCAGGCCTCACGTTTCAGGAGATTTAAGAACCAACAGTCCTGTGACTCCCAGGCTGTGTGGATAACCTTGTTGCACACAGTCCACCTGAACCTTCCCAGGAGCCCTGAGAGGTGGGCGAGCCCTCTGGAGACTGCCAGTGGGGATCTAAGGCTCCTTGAGTTTGGCCACATCAAACGCCAGGCAAATACCATGGTCAAAGCTGGAGTCAGGTCATCGCTTGGTGTTTTGTTTTTTGAACCCTGGCGTGAGCTGGATCACTGGGCTGCACCCCAGCCTCTGCCAAGCTTAGAGTGGCTTCAGGCAGAGCTAGCCCTCCACAGGTCACCTCTGCCCACTGCAGTGTGCACCCCAGGGCATTGGGGATGCAGAGGGAAAGGCCTGGCCCGTGTGGGTTGGGAGGAGGGGTGTAGGCTTAGAGCTGGTCATCTTCTCTGGACCAAGGACAGCTGACTGTCCCCCTGGGTCTGCTCAGGGCCTTATTCACAGACATGTTCAAGACATGTTTGCTGAATGAATAGATGAAAAGGTGAATAAAGAACCTTATTAAAATGAAAAAGCCCACTGTGTATTAAATAAGAACTCCTGGAGGACACCGCTCGGGGCTAAGCTTCTGCAGAAAGCCCCATCGGACCAGACTGAAAGTCAAGATGGAGTCACTCACAAAAACCCCACGTCACCAAACAGAATCTCTGTTGTCATCTGACCTACACAGAAACCAGGAGAGACTGAGAACAGCCACGTTTCCAGGATTCAGTCAGCATGATGATCAAAGTTCCTTCAGCTTTGATCTTTACAATCGTTACAACATGGCAACCCGAAGTGGCCTAATGTCCACCCATCTGTTCTTTTTCCTTCGTTCCTTCTCCCTGTCCCCCCCTCACAGGCAAAGGCGAGTCTGAAATGACCAACCTACTTCCCGAGCAGTTTCCGCTTTCTTCCGCCCCCTCCTGTCCACAAGACCAACCCCACTGGCCCAGCCCACTTGGGGGAAGTGCTGCCTGAATCTAGAATTGCAAATAAGGCCGATGAAGACCTTTAAACTGAATCTTGTCATTTTATCTTTCCACACCTGGAAATTATTCATGCCCTGGGACATATTAAGTTGTTCTACAAACTTTTGGGACTGCAGTATGAATGGGTTTGTGGGAGATTCACCCTCAGTCACCGAGCAGGGGACACAGTGAGTAGAGGTCCCTGAGAGCGTGGAAAGGCCAGGAGGGCTGAATGGCAGAGCCCACGTGCGGAGGGGCCAAGGCCAGAGCTCAGCCCTTACTGAGACTGTGCGGGACGGTGCTGCTGGAAGAGATGCCGGGATGAGGGGACCCACATCTGCCCCACCAGGCTGCCTTGCTCCAACAGAGGGTCGCAAAAGACTGTCAGTCATGGGTATTTTGGAATCCAGTTTACCTGTGAACTAGGTTCTTATGCCAGACAAAGAACAGCTGCGATGGAATCATGAATGATGTTCAAAATAAAATCTAGTCAGCATCCTCCTGACCCAAGCAGCCTCTCAAACTGAATTCATGCAAA
>CM053415.1:1205164-1241690 GCA_028644305.1 Xerus rutilus
GGGCAGAGGTTGGTGCAGGGCAGAGGTTGGTGCAGGGGGGCTACGGAAGCAGCCCGTCCCACAGGGGCCTCCGATCCTCCATCTGGGCCATCTGGTGTGTGGGGACACGGTGGTGCAGTGTGGCCGTGTGGCAGGGAGGAGCTGGGAGCAGAAGGGCAGGGCCTGAGGGCCACAGGAGGCTGCACCACAGCAGCAAGAACGCAGTGGCATCTCGGTGACTGCGGCCAGACTCAGAGGATCCCTGGTGGTGCTGAGCCACAGACCTGCCACGAATGCCAGCAGCCCCAGGGGCAGGGGCAGGGACGCTGCCCAGAGAGGAGTAGGGAGGCCACAGGCTAAGAGGGAACACAGCCTGCTGTCCCCCGACACCTAGAGGCCGTCCTAGGATGCCGGGAAGGGGCGAGGGGCAAAAAAACAAGCAGCCCCCAGACCTGGCGTCCTTGCCTGAGGAGGCCGAGCGCTTCCCAAGGGTGGCTCAGAGCACAGGCTGGACCACACGGAAGGCAGGCCAAGGTGGGCGACCTCTGCAGCGAGAGCTCTCTGCGTCTGTGCACAAAGGAGACTTCAGATCCACTGACAGCCAGGAGGGCTCACCCCGCAAGCTGAACCCCCAGGAAACGGCAGCGGGAAGTTCAGTCAGTGAAAGGCACAGAAGGGGCGTCTCTTTCCTCTCCGTTAAGTGGACTTCTTAGGTGCCCAGGAGTCCATTGATCCTCACGCAGAGGCCCAGCTCCAGGGGACTGTCCTGGGCATCCAACCAAGTCTCTAAGGGACCCTGGGCTGGCACCCCCAGGTCTCACGGCCTGTTCCCATAGGCTCTGTCCAGCACGGCTGGTGGTCACATCACCCGTAACCAACAAACCAGCTTCTCAGGACCTCCCTGCTGCTCTGAGGATGTGCCCCCAGACAGACTGAATGAGATGGCGCCTCGACTTCAGGAGCAAAGGAAGTCGGCTGTCCCCAACGGCCTGTGTGCCTGGCGCTGGAGTTACTTGTAGAGTCATGTTGGCATTAAGAAGATGAGGACTGTGACCTGAACTTCCAAACGGACCCGGCAGAGCATCCGCCCACACGTCCCCACCTTGGGAAGTCTGGGTAAAACTCTAAGGGCCTTAAAACGGAGTTGAGTCCATAGCGTGAAAAATGCCCCGGGTTCAGTGGTTCAGCGGCCAGGGGTCACGTGTATGTGACTGACTGTCCACAGCTTGTCATTGAGCGTGGAAGAGAGAGGGCTCTGCCATCAGGGCTTTCAAAGAACTTCCCTGAGTTTGAAATAAAATGTCACTTGCTTTCTCTCCAGCCTAAGTGAACCGTCCCGTGCTCTGCATTTCCCTAAGTGAGAGAGTGGGTAGGCTGGGCTGCAGCTCCTGCTCGCGGGACAAACCCACATGACTGGCAAGGCCCGAGGGGGGCCACCTAGGCCTGCAGGGTGAGGTCTCCACAAGGCCACCAGAGAGCTGGGTGCATGGAAGAGACTGCTCGCACTTGAGCCCAGTGGCATCTGAGCCATCTTGTCCCTAGGAGCCCCTCAACACCATTAGGACATAAGAAGTCATGGAGGACCAGGTGGACCTGGAGCCAGGAAGAGCCCTGAGCCATGCCCAGGCCAGGCTGTGGGAGGCGGGGAAGATGGGAAGAAAGGCTGGCTCCCCCCTCTGAATGCTATCAGTCTTCTGGAGGTGCCTCGGGCTCTGAGGGTGGGGTGGAAAGAGGGTAGGAGGCCTGAGGAAGAAGCCAGGCTTATCTGGGAGGGTCTGGAAAATGGCACATTTGGGATTAAAGCATCAGAATAAGGGCTGGGGCCCAGCCTCCGCCCCCATCCCTACACACATCCCTCCACTGAGGAAAAATATGAGGCCATCGCTCTTCCCTCTGCCAGATCAACTGGATAAAATTAATGGTTCTGCTTGTTTCCTATTTATGTCCAGCAGTAACTCAGGAATTGGGCATTTAACTCAAGGGCGAAGCGTCTTCCATTTTTCCTTAAATCTTTACATTTGAAATAAAACTGTCGGCTCCCCGGCAGCTTGGAGCCTCTTGCCCGGGAAGGGGGCGCCCTTCCAACATTACTCCGCTTGACCTCCTCGCTGCCCTGAGCTGTCACCGGAGCAGGGGACGACCTCTGCCTGTCATTGCCTAACACTGCTTTGGCACTTACACTGCAAATGTCGCTGTGGCTCCAGGGCACTGTCCAGGGGGGAAGTTCACTTCCAAAAGAAAGGTGTCCAGGGCTGGGGTTATGGCGCAGTGGTAGCGTGCTCGCCTAGCATGCGTGAGGCACTGGGTTCGATCCTCAGCACCACATAAAAATAAAATAAAGATATTCAAACGAAAAAAATATTAAAAAAAAAAAAAAAAAAGAAAGGTGTCCAGCCACAGCGGTCATGCAAAAGAAATGCCCGTCTGGCCAGGCTGGTGGGGGACCTAGTGATGTTGAGAAAGGCCGTCTGTCACCTGAAGCAAGTCTCTGCATTTGACACTGAACAGGTCCCCGAAGGGACTGCATGGGAGGCTGGGTCCCCTGGCTTCCTGCGTCACCCCATTGCTCTTGCGAGCTTCCAGGTTCTGCCTGGCGTGTGGGATATCCAGTGGTGGGCACCTGCCGTGGTCCCCTGGACCACACTGACTGGAACAGAGCAGAAGACAAGGGCGAGCCAACTCCCAGCATGAGGATCACAACTGCGGCCTGGCGTGACCGGCGGTCTCGAGCATTTTACCGGTACTGTCTCATTTAACTCCACAGCCACCCTGGAAGACAGTTCTATTGCAGGGCCCTGTCCCCAGGGACACGTCCCAGACCCCCAGGAGGGGCCTGCAATGGGGGACAGTACTGAATCCTGCACCTGCTGTGCCTTTTCCTACACAGATGTGACTCTGAATAAAGTTTGCTTTGTAAATCAGGCACCATAACAGACCACAACAGTAACCGGTAATGAGAGAACACTTCCAATACAGTATGACCAAAGCTGCGTGGGTGCTGGTCTCCTCAGAGTCATGACAGCATTTTCCAACTACCACCTGCAATGGGCACCTGAGATCACGGTGGGCAGGCCACTGTGGGAGGGGGTTTCTGAAATGTCCCCATTTACCCACGGAGAAACTGGCAGCGTCACAGATGGGCTGTGGCACGCCTAGTCAGGGTCCTTCCTTTGCAGAGATGCACAGAGGCTCCAGGCTGGCGGCCAAGTCTGGCCTAGATTTGGGAACTTGGGTGACCTTCTGCCTAGGGCACCAGGCTGCTGTCACCAGAGCCTTTTAGAACCACATACCCTGGCTGGGAAGCCCTGTTTCCTCTGCTGCCAGCTACTCTGAGGAGCAGACTAATGGGGGTGAGGGACAGCCTTAGTACCTGGCTACTGGACCTGCCACCAGGAGGTGACGAGGTCCACGCCTGTGCTCCTTTCGGATGGCCTCAGCTGTGATGCCCCGGGCATTCTTCCCAGATCGCTGAGCAAAGAGCAAACGTTCTGTTTGCTGGTTGGTCTGCTGCAGTTCTGGACACGGAACCCTGGGCCTCAGCCTGGGAGGCAGCTCCAGTAGGGAGCCACCCCGTCCCTGGCGGCCTGAAGAAGTGAGTGTCGCCATTAGACCGTTAGACAGTCTCGCTCACATTCTCTGCTCCTCCCGCAGTCCTTTCCATTCTCTAAGTTCACATTTTGAGTCTCAAAAATGCCTCAACCCAGACAAGGGGACCTCAGTACAGGAGGACAGAGGCTCAGAGGACAGGCTGGGGCATGATCAGACTGAGAGCTGCTCCAGAAGCTAAGGCTGATCAAACAGCCCCACACAGCCGTGGCGCTCCTGCCAACCACTGCCCGGGGACACTTGTCCCCTGGGACGGGAGCCTCCATGGCTGGACCAGCGCCCTCCGTGGACCTGGCCCTCCAGGCCAGTGCCCCGAGAAGAGCAGAGCTTCGTGACTAAGGTGCCCCGGGGCTTGCTCCCGTGGTAGATCTGTTACTGATGTGAACTGAAATGTCTGATTATCCGTCTGCATCACCTTGTGCCCCAACTTCGGGGCTGCTCACCCATGGCATCAGATGTTCTCAATGAAAATTTTCTACTAATGAACACGCCTTTAAATGCCGGGTGGTTTTAAGGATAAGAAAATGAAAAGCTCGCCTGGCGCAGGGGGTGGGCACGTGACCTGCCTAAGGACACAGACCCCCAGGGAGGACCGCAGGTCATTCTTGCCACTGGAGACAGAGGGCAGGGAGAGCAGGGGCGGGCGTCAGGCTTTCCCTCTGTGACTTCTCCTGACACGTGGCCTGTCCCTGGGCCCTGAGCCTGGCCCTTTCCTACCACCAAGCAGAAGTACTGGTCATGGTGACCTCCAGCATGTCCTCACCCACCCTGGGCCACCACAGCCTGGCTGTCGCGGCCCCGCTAGCCATGCAAGGTGATGCCCCACTTCCACCAAGTGTCTCTGTGCCTCTGTCTCTTTCTTTCTTTTTAAATATTTCAACGGACTTCATTTTTAAAATTTATTTTTTAAAATGTGTCGTTGCTATGATGTTTGACTGACAGATCCTAAATGCATGCACGGCAGGGCACAAGGTGGAGTCTCGCATGGGCACAGCGTGGCTTGGTCACATCAAGCGATTGCCATAGCTATTACCTTACTTGTCTGTCACTTTGGGGGTGAGACTTTTGAAATCTACTCTCTTGGTTGTTTTTGAAACATATGAGGAACTTGCCGATCACAGTCGTCATGCT
This sequence comes from Xerus rutilus, assembly GCA_028644305.1. Lineage (NCBI taxonomy): Eukaryota > Metazoa > Chordata > Mammalia > Rodentia > Sciuridae > Xerus > Xerus rutilus. Next base: position 1,209,881 of record CM053415.1, read on the forward strand.
GCCCAGCGGCTTTTAAACCCACCCCTCCTGCCCTTCCGGTGCCACTTACCCTTCGATGATCAGTGCCCTCCCCTGACCCCCCTGTTGCCCTGGCCACTTGCAGGGGCTCAGCTCTGCTCCTTGGTGGCTGTCTTGCTGTGCTTACTTCACTGAGCATGACCTCCTCCAGATTCACCCACGCGGTAAATGACGGCATCTCCCTCTTTTAAAGACTGAAGGTTCCCCTGCTTCTGAATCCCTGCCCAGGACTCCACCAGGGCAAATCTGCTGCTCAGGGTTTGTTCTGAGCTGCCCTGCCACTTCCTGCAGAAGAGGACCAGATGAGACCCCAGGGTTGGCCTGGGATAAGCACTCCAGACCCTAATGAACCAAGAATTCATACCCAGCCATCTTCACCTTGCTGTGAACGTAGCCATCTGCCACCACTGATGACCATCAGCTCCTGAGGTCACAACCACAGGCCATGCAGTTCAGCTGCACAGGGGTGCAAGGCAGTGGGGCTTAGTGCACGCACAGTTGAACCAACATCAAGAAAACCCACTCTGGAACATTTTCTCATCCCCACCGAGACCTCATGCTCATGCTCACGCTCACGAACAGCCACTCCCTCCCGACCCGTGCCCTGAGAAAGTGGCAGCAGGCAGTGCCTACTCCACTGTCTCTCCCAACTCGCTCTCTGCTTGTCTTTACTCAGCCTCACTGGACCCGTGAATTAGCTCTGGGCTCGCCTGAGTGGTTTTCAGAGCCTCCATGAGTGGACCTCACCCGCCGCCTGCCGTCTACCTCTGCTGTTCAACGCACATTCCACACCTTCAGTCTCTGGACGCCCCATCCTCACTGTGCAGTATGGTTAGCCGGGTGGACCTGGAAGTCCAAACCCTACACATTCCAAAGAAAGCACTGGCCCTTGCCAGGCTCCTGGGGATCGCCTCTAAGCCCTCGAGGTCCTCTCTGAGGCCAGGATACGTCAGTTTGACCTCCACAGGGAACCCTGGAGGCCGAGTGGCCAAGGTCAGCTATGAAGGCTGTCCATGTCTGTGACTGACCCAAGGCAAAACCCCTGGACACCGGGTTCAGGGGAGCTTCCTGGTTGGGAGCCCTCACGTGCCGTCATGCACCACTGCTGGGAATCTGAGCACCATGTATGCGGCCCACTGGGGGTGGGTAGCTGGAGGCCCACGTCTGCCTCCCATGGCCTCTGTCCTGGGCATCTTCACTGATTTTAATACGTGTCCTTTCACTGTGGTAAACGGTAACCACGAGCATAATGTCTTTTCTGGGATTTGTAAGTCGTCCTAGAGAATCATGGAGTCTGGCAGTGGTCTTGGGGACACCAGACTCATGTCCTAATTGTGTTGGTCCCACATGCCGTGGTGCCCCCTGATCCAGCGAGGACCTGGAGACCGAGGACAGTACTGAAGACTCACTTAATTCCATCTTAATGAAGAAACTGTCCTGAACCAGACCTTTAATTTTTGGAGTTGGAGCTGTGACCGTATAAGTAGCATAAACCTTTTCCTTCACAATTTCACAGACAGGAGACTCATTCTTACCGTAGATCTTGGCATACAATGTTTGTTCTTCCCTTAATGAGTTGATGACTTTCACCTCTTCACTTCCAAGAAGCACTTTTTTTAAAAAATAAAGGTGCTTTGATTTATAAAATAATTTTTTTGTTGTTGATGGACCTTTATTTTATTTATTTATATGTAGTGCTGAGAATGGAACCCAGTGCCTCACACATGCTAAGCAAGCGCTCTGCCACTGAGCCCCCACCCCAGGCCCCCAGGAAGCACTTCTTGGCTTCCCTTTGGCACATCCAAATTGCCAGCATTGCTACTCTTGCACCTTGGGGCTACCATTGAGTAAAATAAGGGTCACTTGAGAACAAGTACTGTGACAACTAATGGGTTAATCTGATAACCAAGGTGGTTGCTCAATGACTAAGGATCAGGTAGCATATACTGGGTGGATACACTGGATAAAAGGATAATCCACATCCTGGGCAGGATGCAGCAAAATGCCATGAGATTTCACCACTCTACTCAGAGAGCATACAATGTAAGGCTTATGGATTGTTTCTTTCTGGAATATTCCATCTAATATTTTCAGTCTGTGGTTGACCATGGGTAACTGAAACAGCACAAGGTGAAACTGTGCATAAGGTGGGGCACCACTGTACTCAGCCAATGAAAACCTCCAAACTGAGCAGTCCAGCAAATGCCTGCCTTTCCAGGAAAGACAGCACAGAACAGGGCCCAGGCCCACTCAGACCCCTTTCCAAGCTTCACCTCTCATCAGGCCTGTGACGCTGGGCAAGATGCTCTGCTCTTGCCTCAGCATCTCTGTTTTCAGGCAGCAGATGATCATGACACCTGCCTCACAGGGCTGGTGAGAGGCGTAAATGAACTTGCACTGTATGAAGCGCAAAAGCAGGGCCTGGCGCGTAGAAAAGGAGCTTCTCCATCCACTCCACCCATAACATCCACTCCTTGCCACACCACACCTCCCTGTACCAAAGTTATCACTTGTGTTTGGGTCTGCGTTCCTCGCTGGCCTGTGGACTGCCACGGGAGAGGGGCATTGTCATTTACCAATACTGTCTCCAGGAAGTGCCTACCACAGGCCGAGCCCACAATTGATACCTAAAATACATCTGCTGACACACAGAGAAAATCTCTATCTTAGAGTCTAAAAAAATCTCATTTTTCTCTTAGATCTTGCCTTGTGTGTAAGCCAGGAATATTCCCCCAAGAGGAGAGAAGTACCATGTAGAATCTGAGCCCCAGCAACCATGCACGGCTGGGGAGTCCTCCCCAACTAAACGAGTCTATCGGCTCTAATGACTCCTGCACTTTACAATTTATTATCAAATTATACGTTGGATTAAGGATTGCTCATTGTTAATCATCAGCCTGGACTGGTTATTAATGAGCAATGTCACTAATTACAGGGCCACTTAAACAGAGCAGGGAGGCCCTGCTGTCAGCTCACAGAGGAGACCTGACTCAGTGTTCAGCCCGCACCCTGACAGCCAGGGGCTGTGACGTGTCCCACCCACGCCCAGAGACCCTGTCCTCTCACAGCAGAAGTCCTGGGAGCTTACAGCTGGAAGAACTGCTCAGACCTGCGGTTCCCAGGCTGGAGCTACGCACAGACCTCTGAAGTCTTCTGAGCCAGGCCAGGTGTGAGGAATCCGGGTGCCCTCAGGGTAGCACGGTCCCCTGCACGCCTAGATGGCTGCTCTTCTTGTGCACATGTGCGTAAAGTTGTAAACCACAGAGTTACAGCTGCACACCTGGCAGGTTTTGCCAAGGAAGCCAGGTGGAATTCTTGTTGAATGTCGACTCTTAGGCCCTCCAAGCAGCCCTCAGTTTCCCGTTCGTGGTCAGCCTGGCCATCCCCACCACTCTCAGCAGGGCCTCCTGGCTTGCCCACTTTCCTATTCCAAGGCCAAGTGCTCGTTCCTCACTCTGGATGCACTTCTGCCTTCTCAGGAACAACGGGAGCCCCGCAACCTGAGCCGTCGCCCTGCGGTCCAAGACCAAGCCACCACGCAGGTTCTGGACCCCTCTCCGCTCTTTGGAGTGCCTCTTCCCCAGTCGGGCCCTTCCTCCCCTCTGTCCCCTCCGTCTCCTGCCTCAGTGGTAGGTACAGTTGTAGGGGCCAAGGACCCCTGGTGACAGGTGACTGCATAGCTGCTCATGCCCTGTGTGAGCAGAACGGCTCACTGTCCGTCTGAGCACCTGCTGTGACACCCTCCACGCCGCCCAGCTGACCTCGGTACCGCGCAGTCGCGCACTGCGCTGTTTCAGGAGCGACAAGAAGCCTGGGCACGCTCAGTACACACGCAACTTTTCAAACGCAATGTCCAGCCCAAGGCGGGTTGACTCCAGGGTTGCGGGACAAGGGGGACGGGGCTGCGCTGTGGTAACACAGGGCTCCTCCTGCTTGAATGGGAGATGAAGATATCAGCTACTAGGTGCCCAAGGTCCCAGGCAGCCAGGAAGGACGAGTGTGGAGAGTCTGGGGGAGGTGCCAGGAGGTTCCCCTGAAGTGCACCAGAGCCACAGGAGGGCAGGGTCCTGGAGACCTGGACCCCACTCCAGGGGGCTCCTACCCTCCAGCCCCAAGCCTGGCCGTTGGTGACGCAGGACTCGGGCTCACTCGAGAGAAGAGCCCCCCGAGGAGCAGAGGGGAGGCCTGGTAGGGGAAAAGGCTGTCCCTCCCCTCAAGGGACAAAGGTTTGTGGGACTCAGAAACCAGAAGTGGAACCCACAGTAGGAACAGAGCCACTTTAGAAGAGATGCTACCATCGAGAGGAATGAGGGCTGAAGCAGGCCATGACCCGGGTGGACCTCATCAGGTTATGCAAAGAGCCAGGCACCAAGGGTGCCCGCTGTGCCCATCCAGGGACCTGAGATGCCCAGATCAGGAAGTGGACCCAGCTGCCAGGACTGAGGGAGATGGAGAGAATGTGGCTGCCTAACGGCGCGGGTGCTCTGTCTGTGTTACAGGAAGAACTTGAGCACACGGTGGTGAGGGAGCACAGCCTGGAGTGTCCTGAGTGTCCCGAAGGCCACCGAGTCAGGAGCTTTAAACATGGGGTAAATATAAACAGGGGCACTGCTGCAGCAGACGCTACCACCCACAAAACAGGGACAAAACCACAGGGAGGGGCCGGGCAGTGGGCTCAGGGCACGGAGACCTCAGCAGCAAGAGGACAGGGGCGGGCGGGAAGGCCAGCCTCGAGGTCTCCACCCGAATCAAGTCCAGCCAGCAACAGGGTGGTTCAGGTCGCCCAAGCCCACACTGAGGACTGAAGGGACCCTCCGCGGCCCCCCACACCCAGGAAGACCTGGCTTGGGCCCGGCTCCCAGGTGGCCCGAAGCATCGCGAGCCAGCCGTGTAGGAGCTCTGCCCGGCGCTCTGGGCCTCCTTCCTCCCTCTTGGCCTCACCAGGTTCAGACACTGCACAGGCTGGACGACGAGGAAAGGGGCAGAGGGGCCCGCGGCCGAGGGGTAGGAGGGGACCTGAACTTCAGAGGAGCGTGGTGTCACCGTGAGGGCCTGGGCAGGGTGCACAAGGCCCTGCGCCTGCCTGGGTCTGGTGGGTGGCCTCAGAGTGGTGGGAGATCCTGGGCAGCTGGTGCCTCCCTCCAGCACAGGAGCAAACGGGGGTCCACAGGACAGCACAGGAGGCTCGCGAGCCCGGCCGCGCTGCAGGTGGACACGGGCTGAGAAGTGCACTCACCCAGGTGCCGGAGGGGCCGGGCAGGGCACACGTCGGCGCGCGGCCCTGCGGCCTTGACAGCAGCGAGAGGCCACACGGAGGCACTGACGGGCACATCCCAGCTCAGCCACACCCTTGATGACGTTGGGCAAGGGGGAGGCGACATGGTCCCCAGCATACCCGCTGCTGCGTGGCTCACGGCTGCACCCCCGTCGCTCCGCAAGCCCCGGCTCCCCTTCAGAGGGAGCGCCTCTCCCCTGGGTCTGAGGCCCCCGACCAGCTCCTGCCCTGCCAGCCTGAGTCTCCCTTCACGTCCCCCCACTGCCACTTGGCTTCAGCACAGACGCTCCCCAAACGCCTCCCTAAGGCTGCGGTGAGCCCTGCATGAGCACAGGATGCCCTCGCCTTCCTGGGGTTGGAGTTGGGTCTGGGACATGCTGCCCCTTGCTCTGGACCCCGGTCCTCCTCCCGCTCTCTGGCGTCACTCCGTGAGAGTCCTCATGAAGGCTCCATTCACCCTGGAAGTACCCATGTCCCCTTCTCACCCCCCAGCCCTCTGGGAAGACCCCTCCTACCATCATTGGTGAGCCAACCTCTCCTCTGGGCCTCCAATGCCCTCCTCTGTCCACTCATTCACTGGTCATTTTTGGTGTGCCCACTAAGTGCAGGGTGCTCATCAGGCACTGAGGACACAGCTCCAAGAGGGACAGCCATGGACCTGGCTTCACAAAGCACACAGACCAGCAGGCGACACAGAAAGGCTGCCGGTTGGGAGACCAGGGAGGAAAGCTAGGCAGGGTTCACAGCGAGGCCCAGGGCTTCCCAGGGGTCAGCCTCCTGGCACCTGTGAACCCCAGGAAATGTTACGCAAGGTCCCATCAACTTAAACAGGTCAGGGGACAGGACCTCCGGCTTGTGTCAAGTTGTCAAAGAGGCCCTTGACTTGAAAGTTAAGCCCAGTGGTCTGATGACGGCTACTGAAATGGCATCCCTGCAGAATGACCAAGGCTTGGGCCGTGGATTTGGGGACCTTCTCCACACAGAGGCAAAAGCTGAGTCAGTGCTACACAGAATCTCCTGCAGGAGACCCTCAGCACAGAGGCTGCAGACACACAGCAGGCCTGCAGGTTCGCTGGAGCCCCAGGAAGACGGGCCATATGTCTCCTCTGGCTTTGAGTGACACCTTCCCCTGACTCCCAGCCCCACAGCAATGCCACATACCCAGCTGCTCACAGCCCTCTGAGTGAGAAGCATGGCCAAGTCTGTCCTGGGAGAGGTGGAGGCCTTCAGCGAAGAGACACAGAGCAAAGAAAAGTGCCCGGAGCCCAGGGCTCTGTTGCAGTCTTGGAACCTGTTGCTGGGTCCTTGTGGTTCTGAAGAAGAGGGATTTATTGTGCCAACATTTGGAAGGATCTAGATTACAGTATTCCTTGAAAGTGCGAGGACCTGACCACATTGGCTCTGTGTGCCCAGCACTCTCACGTGGTGCTGGTGGCAGGTCTTGCTCGGGTGGGACACGGTGCCACCCCACCCCCACAGCTCCAGCCTTGTACATGCCTGGCCCTCTAGCATTGCCCACCATACCCTCGGGCGCAGACGAAGAGCAGAGGATGAAAGAGGACCTTGGATGAGCAGGAAGAAACAGAACGAACTGAGACAAGCAGAATATGAATTCACGGCCACGGTCCTCACTTCCTGTTGCCCACCAGGGCATCCGGTGTCTCATCTGGTCTCTATGCTATTTGGATTAAGAAAAGTATCTCATCTATAATTTTACTAGGGTAAAATTATAACTGTTAACATTCTGGCGTCAAGAGGAGGAGGAGGCACTGTGTCCTGGTGATTAAGAAACCACAATGTATCTGCTTAATAATATCAGAAGTACCATCAGATGTCTTTCCTGCATTTAATACCCCACCAATGATTAACAAATTAAGCGTTTCATAAGTGAAGATGCATTAAAAGGAGATCATTGGTATTTGAGTGTTTGGTGCATCAGAGGTCCACGCAACAGTAATGACTCATGATCACGACTCTTTCAGTCGAAAAATGCATATTAATCATCAGTTAATGTCACCATAATGCACAGAACACAAGCTGGCTCTGCTCAGTGCCTGACGTCCTCAGAGACATCATTACACGTGTTTGCTGGGCACCCAAGGCACAAGCTGTAACCAACACCCTCATTCTGCTACCGTCACAGCGGATGGCCAGCTCCTCCATGTGTCAGGGATGGCTGGGGGGTGGGGGCGTCATTTGGCCAAAACATGAAACTGAACGTCCTTGAGTCCATCATTTCAATTTCTTCCCTTCAAGGTCTGAAGGTTGCCGGGTCTTCATGCACTTACCATGTCCCCAAAGGCTGAGCTCTGGCTCTTGGGCGATACCTAAGTGAGGAGTCTACTTCATGGCTCCCAGTGGGCCAAGTGGGTGGCCCTGCCGCCCTGCACACGACCCAGGTGGGGACTGCACTGCAACATGGCGTCAGTGGGAAAGGAACCTCCTGGTGCCTGGTGGGCTCTGCTCTCACGCCACCTCCTGGCCTCCACCTCCCACAGGAAAACACAGACCTCTCCAAACCACGTCCTTCTTTAAAACAAACTTGCAAACTGAGAAGCAATTCCGTGGCCACCTTTAATGCGCCCTCCGTCCACAGGGCTCTCTTGCTTCTCCCATGACAGCCCCCCACACTCCCCTAAACGAGCCTCGGGGGGCTTCCGTCTCCCAGCTCCTGCCGTGAGTCTCGTGCAGTCACGGGCCCTCACGCAGACAGCTATCTATCTCTGCCACCCCAGCGCACCTCCTGCTCTGTGGAGCTTGGGAATGGGACATCCTGGGGAAAGGTCTTCGCAGATGTGATTAAGGTAAGTTTCTGGAGATGGGGCCACTGTCCTGGATTATTCCCAGACCCCAAATGTAACCACAGAGCTTTCTAGGAGGGCCGCACAAAAGCAAAGGAGTAAGCAGGAGACAGGAGGGGCGGGGCAGCCCGAGGCAGGAGGAGCCTCCAGGAGCACAAAGCGGCCGGAAAATGGGATTTCCTCGGGAGACTCCAGGAGGACCCGGATTTCAGCCTCATGAGGCCTGTTTCAGACTTCAGAGCTCTAGAACTAGGGGCCAGATCTGCGCTGTTCTAGGTCTTCATGTGTGTGGCCATTCGCTACACAGCAAGAGGAAACGAACTCAGCGCCACAGTCAGCCGCTTCCCCCACATCCTTTACACTTGAGCCTCCCAAGGCACACCACAACCTGTGGACCTCCCCGCCCCGAGGGGCAGGGACCTGGGGTGGGAGCCACCTGGAGCTCCCAGGGGCCCTCCCGTAGGCAAGATGTCACAACTTGTGAAGCTGTGTCTCAAACAAGGCTGGGAGACATTGCAGTTATTCAAGGTTTAATTATGAAATAAAGTAGCTCCCAACCAAGGGGCGTCCAAGACCCCGCTGGAGAGAACCTGACCCTGGAGCACACCTCGCCTGCTGCTTTACCATCCACATATGCCTCCACGTATGGATAAGGTCCAACACGCAAGTTTCATGTGTAACTTAGGCATAGTAAGAGGCTAACGAGAACCAGAAATAGGGCAATTGTAACCACATAACATAATAAAACTTGTTTAAAGCGTAGGAAGTGCTTATTTTGGGAATTTTCATTTTCCTGTTTTCAGATTGATTGGCAGATGGTAACTGAGACCACAGAAAGCAAAACCCCTAAAGCCACATTCCTACGAAATAAGACCCAAGGAAGAATAAAAACCGTGAGTATGACAGCACTTTAAACCTTCAGTGTGGCTGCGTCAAGCTGCACCTGTGACCTGCAGCTGAAGGAACAAAGGGCAACGTCCTCCCTTGGCAGGAAACTCTGGCCCTAAGACACCTGCCATTCTCTGGGGCCACTGGCACCCTAGCGCCCCAGGCCGTCTCTCCCAGCCCTGCTCCATGGCTCCTCTGCCCTGGGTCCTGGGGACCGGCCAACCCGCCAGAGCTCGCTGTCACAGACCTGATGGGCAGAGAAGGGTCTCCGGCATGCCACCAGTCCTTCGGGGGGCTGATATACATGCACCACAGCTCCCAGCTGTACCCGTGGGCTGAGTTTTCGTAGCGCTGCACCTCAAAGTTGTCCTGCTTGATGTTGTCGATGGAGGGCAGGATCACTCGCTTCCGGTTTTCCTGGATGCGGGATAGAACTGGCTCAGCCCTGAAACACAGAGAAGCTGCAATCAACTCTCTCTCCATGGCCTTTGAGGTGTGTGGCATGCCCCAGGCCCTTGACCTGCTGGTGCCCCCAGTGATGCAGGGGAGGCAGATCTCAAACCCAGGTCCCCTGCCCAGAGTGCCAAGCCTCTCCTTTTGGACAGCGCAGCCAAAGGATTCCCACTGCTCTCTGGTGCTACGCAGGTCACGACTTCCCCCTCAGGGCACCGAGTGCCGCCTCCAGTTTTTACTGCTGGCTGGCACTGAATTACCTTTCCCAAAATAGGTCACTTCTGCCCTGGACAGCCTGGTTTTAATAAGCGATTCGCTGGCTTCTTTGCATGTGTGACCATTTCAGTTTTTTAAACTGATTATTTAATCGATTTCTTAAAAGGGATCTAATTGAATTGGTTAGCAATGGAAAGCCTGAACTAATGGAATGCAAAGGCAGGCGGAACCCTTCCTCGAGCTGGCTTCCTCTCCTAGGCCACAGCAGGCTTCCGCTGGGGATCTGACTCCACGTTCAAGGTGCAGCCGGCTGGCTTAGGAGAAAGCAGATGGTCAGGCACCTCTGCCAACGCGTGTCTCCCAGGCAGACCAGGGAAGGGGTCATTTCCCACATTCAAAAAGGAAAAGAGAGCTCTCAGAAGCCAGGGCATTAATCTCCCAGCTTAGACCAGAGAGCAGGCTTTGGAAAAGAGTCAAGTGAAAATCCCATTCCTCTGCATTATTTGGAAGAATAATGTGGTGCGTGGGCTGCATCCCATCTCTTTTCATTTGCAGCTATTGAGTTACCTGTTGGCTCGTCTCATCTTTCTATTTAAACCAAGCAATAAAATATACCCCGGGCCATTTACTGCCTTCAGTGCTCTCCACATCAGCAGAAGGAAAGTGGACGACTCTCCAGGCCTCCAGTCGAGCTGCAGGGCTCTGCCCCACAGGGCCCCACCCACACGGCCCTCCCTGGGACGCCCTTTGCCACTGGCAGAGAGCCCAGCTACCAAGGAGGCTTAGATCCAATGTCACCTCTCCCTAGAAGCCCTCCCCAATCTCCCCCAGGAGGAGGGTTTTCTTCCCCTCGGCTCAGGTCCTACTCAAGTTGTGTGGCCTTTGCTAATCGTTGAGCTGTGATCTATCCAGCACCGGTGCCCGGCACGAGTTGGAATGTTTTCCATGCACTGTATCCCAGGAGGGAATGGATAGATGATCGCCGTTGATGGAACGGAGACTGGGACCAGGGAGGGTTAAGCTGAGGTTTGCCTTCAGCCCCACGGCCAGCTGGCAGCAGAAGCAGGCACCTAACCATATGGTCATTTCCCTCCTACTCTACGACCCACTGCCTCCTGGAAGGAACCATGCTCCCCCAGGCTGGCCTGGCGCTGTGCACAGAGACGCGCTCAGCTCAGCCATCCCTGTGCAGTCATTAAGCGTGGACACTGAAACCCTGGGAGGAAGTGATGCTTTGCAGGTGAAGAGTCGGAGTCTGTTGTCCACAGGAGCTACGACTCCTGGGGATTGCTCCCCTCCCTGGGCGAGTCTGCGGCTCACTGTGCTCCCCTGGAGGGAGCTCCTACCCCAACCTCCAACCAATGCTGGGCTTGCACTGGGAGTTGGTTTGCCCATGGGACCTGAGCAGAAGTGACAATGTCACAGCTGGGCCAAAGCTGTCATAGCTATCGCCAGGTTCAGCCCTTGATCTTCCTCCTGAACCTCAAAATGGTATGTCATAGACGGGAGTCTCTCTCGGGTCCCAGAACACAGAGGGGATCTCAAGCGGAGCCACAGACGAACAGCCCACAGCTCACAGGCCACACGGACATTAGCAGGTGAGGAGATAAAGGGCTCAGGCGGGAGAGTGCCAGCCAGAACAGGGGAGGGAGGAAGGGAACCGGTTCACAGGCACAATGGCTGGGGTGAGGCTGCCTGGGGAGCGAGGGGTCCAGGGGAGGGGGTCCTGGAAGGAGGGAGCAGGTGACAGGTGACGATGCAGAGGGTCAAAGGTAAGAGATGCCAAGCCCGTGGCTGCAGTGGGGCACCCAAGTGCTCAGTGGTTTTCCGACTGGGGTGCGCAGTCACCTGAAGACGGTGACGGAGGGCTGGGTAGGGCAAGTGCAGGACCCCACACACAGCTTCTGACTTTGGGGGTCTGGGAGGGGTCTCAGACCTGCCGATTAGCATTTCTAACAAGCTCCGGAGGCTGCTGGCCTGAGCACCTTGCTCTGAGAACTGCAAAGAATGAACTACTCTGGCGCTCAGGGGACAGGTTGGGACTGAAGACGCTCAGCTGAGTCGCCAGGTTGACAGCAGCCAAGAACCAGGGAGGAGACTGGCCTGGGAGATGAGGACAGATGCCAGTGTCCCCAGGAGGGGCCTGGCCGCAGGGCCCTCCGCTTCGCTGTGCTCACCTGCACAGGCCGTCTCCTTTAAAGGGACTCACTGACAGGAACGGGAAGTTTGCAAATGAGGAACACGTAGTTAAATGCTTAGATAGGGATACCAGGGTCCCCTCACTTTTAATACTAGGGATTGAACCTAGGGGTGCTTTAGCACTGAGTCGCACCCCTAGTCGTTTTTATTTTTTATTTTGAGAAAGGGTCTCACTAAGTTGCTTAGGGCCTCACTAAGTTGCTGAGGCTGGCTGTGAACTTGCAATCCTCCTGCCTCAGCCTCCCGAGTCGCTGGGATTACAGATACGTGCCACTATGCCTGGAAAGATTTCCGTTTTTTAAACTTGGTACTGTGAACAACTTATTCCAGGGTATCAGTGAGGGTAAATAAGCCCTTTTTGCAAAAGATAAGACTTTGCTTCTTTAAAAAGTTGACCTCAAAGTAGTGCAATAGCAGCGGCGCCTGGGAAGGACAGTGGGGGGGGCGGGGAGAAGGGCTGATTGACAGGAACATAAACGCAGTTTGATAAGAAGATCAGATTCTCAGGGCACAGTACATGACTATGGCTAACAGTAATCATTGCATATTTCAAAGTAGCTACAACGTTCCCAACACAAAGAAATGATAAATATTTGAGGTGACATATGCTAAGTACCCTGGTCTGACCAACACTGGTTGTGTGACGTGTAGAAACCTCCCTGCACCCTGTGAATATGTAGTTACATATGTGGATTAAAAAGAGGACTCTTCTCACTAAAGCCAGTTGGGCGTAGCTTATTAAGCCTCTGGCTGGACGTGGAGCTGGGGGCCAGAGCACTCCCTGGGGTCCCTTCTCCTGGGGTCCCTTCTCCACGGGGAGGCCCTGCTTCGGCGTCCCTGTGCTCATCACGTGAGCCAGTGTCCCACGCTTCTGCTCCCACAGGCGCCACCCTTTCTCACATGTTGCTCTCTCTACCTGGAAAAACATCGGGGCCACATCTGCAGAGAATAAAGCTCCTCTCCCTCCAAATGAGACCAGAGACGAGACTCTGAAGCTGGAAACTCGGCTAGGAAGGTGGGATTATCAGCAGGGGTCTGTTCTTACTGCAGCAGTGAGCCCGTCCCCAAAGAGGGAGCACGCCAGCAGGAAGCAAGACCCACACAAACACAGCCATCTGGACCCCTGCCCCAGGACCGTGGCGAGAGGAGCGTCAGGCACGTCCCTGGGGGCGAAGATCTCGGTGACGCTGGTGGCACCAGCCATTTCTCCCGCTTCCTGGATTTTCCCCCAGCAGAGGTCCTGCCCTTTCGTGGAGGAAGTCCCCCTATTTCACGATCCCCCTTTTCGTCCCTCCAGTGGCCCCTGAGGAGCAGGCAGAGCATGCCCTCCCCCAGATTCTAGCCCCTTCTAATGGCACCAAAGGCCCGAGTGGCCCCAGCATCACTTGTGACCTACCAGCCAGCAGTGAACTCCACGTGGGCATCAAAGAAGCCTGTGACCTGGCCGGTGGCCACCTTCCAGCCCTCGATGCGCGCGCGGATCAGGCCCTCCCTCTTCTGGTTGCGCACCACCTTCACCAGCCCGGGGTAGCGCTTGTGGACGTACTCCTCCAGCGGGGCCTTCAGCTCCTCTGCCAAAGACAAGAGCAAGAGGTCCGTGAGCAGGGCATCCCGAAGGGCCACCAAGCCACCGTGGCGCCTACAGGTCCTCAGAGGGCAGCCTCGCCCAGGACACAGCGTACAGGGTACACAGCTGGACAGAAACGGCCCTGGCTTTGACAGCCCAGCTGCCACAGGCTGAAGAGGCCCCTTGGGACGTCTTTTCTTGGTGGTCCTTCTACTTTCCTAGCAGCACCGCTGGCCTCCAAAGCCCCTTGTCAACTCATACGTAGACCCTCCCTGCGTGCAGCCTGCTGCTCACGGAGCTGCTGGCTGCCCGGACGCAGGGCCAGACACCAGATGCCCTGTGAACAGGCCTGTGCTGGTCTTGGGGTGCAAAAGGGTCTTCCCCAGTAGCAGAATCCTGCCTTGGGGCGGGAGCAATGTGCAGCCGAAGCCCGACACGCCCTCCGCAGCGAGCAGGTGACGAGTGCTTGCTTTCTGTGATCTGATTTAATCCTGAAGCAACCCTAGGAGCTGCCAGACTAATTCTATTAATTAGCAAGATTAATTCCATTTTGCAAATTAAGACACAATGTCAGGGAGGCCAACCTGTCCCAAGGTCACACAGGTAGCAATGAAGAGCTGAAACCCAACCGCACCGCGTCCCTGTTACATAGGAATCAGAGGTGGGGAGCGGGGAAGAAGCTAATAGGGGACAAATTCCTAGGTGTGCTGCAAGGATCTGCCTGGACAGCCTCCTTCTGTGGGTTGCTCAGTAGCTCGAGGAACAGCATGGGTGGTTCTGATGCAAGCGGGTCCACAGGTGGACCTTCCAGAAATGCTGTGACCTCTGGGTTTACTGTAGAGAGAGCTAAAGAGGCTGTACTACCAGATATCGTTACTTCCTAGATAAACGTGGCATCCCAGATTAAAGGCAGCCTACGTATGGCTGAGCAGTTCCCATCACGGCTTTTGTGCCTGGAAAGATGCAGCCCTGTGACCCAGGAAGAAATAGAGAAGGCGGTGTTTGGAGGAACAGAGCAAGAGAATCCAAAGGGCAAGGGCGCTCGAAAGGTACTGTCAATCAACAGCCTGGTGTGGGGCAAGAGAGCGCCGGGCGGGTGCCCAACTGTGTCCCCACAGAACTCTGCTGTTGAAGTCCTAACCCCACAGCGCAGAAGGTGGTTGTGCTTGAAGACAGGGCCTGTAAAGGACAGCTGGGTAGAATGAGGCCATTAGAGTGGGCCCGATCCACAAGGACTCATGTCTGCAGAGGTGGAGGGACTCAAGCAGACCCGCAGGGTGTGTGGGCTCAGGGGGAAGACAGGATGAGGTCGTGGGGGGGTTTGAAAGCCAAGGAGAGAGACCCGAGGAACCCACCCCTGCTGCGCCTTGACCTTGACCCTCCAGTCTCCACTACAGTGGGAAATGTATTTCTGCTATTTATGACACGCAGTCCATGGTGCTCTGCTGTGGCTGCCCGAGCAGACGGCTCGAGGGGGGCTGGTGGCCAGACGCCATCACCCTCGAGGAGGACCTCTGCCCGTGGTCCAGCACGTAGGTGGGGTGAACGGCAGGCAGGTGGCCTTGGGCACCCGCGGAGCCACTCCAGGCAGGTCAGCCCCTCTCGCCTCCACCTGCTCAAGGACACAGGGTGAGGTCACAGTACCAGGCACCCGGGGCTGTCGTGAGGGTAGGGAGAAGCCTGGGACGCCCCCCGTGTACACGCTGACCTCGAGCAGCTATTATGAACGGTGGTTCTAGTGTCTCTTTCCCTGCAGGGAGGCCTGCAGCACCTGAGCAGAGGCTGGGCAGCCCTGGACCCCGAGGAGGCCGGGCAGGTGTGCAGGCAGAACACTAAGCCAGAGCTGGGCTTCTCCAGCCCAGGGCACCGAGCACGGGGGCACGGGAACAGAGGCTGGGCACGCCCACTCCCGCTGCCCCAAGTCCTGGGTAGGGACTGCGCTTAGGTTTCTAACAAGACCCGGGTGCCCAGGCACTGGACTCTGAGAACCACTGGGCTCAAACCGCACAGGGCAGCTGAGCGCTTGCCTGGCCTGCCGCCTGCTCTCAGTAAAAGTGGCTTTTAGTACTTTTGCCTGAATTTCTACCATCAGTACCGTTATACCAGAGTGGGACTAGCGGAGAAGCCACCGGGTCCTCCACTCACTGGGAGAGAGTGAACCCCAAGCAGCCGGGCCTGCCGCGGCCAAAGATCTTCAGCTTCCAAAAATCTCCTAGGACTTCGCTCTGGCTGGGCTTCCTGTCAGGGAGGTTTCCGGGACAAGAATGCTGGTGAGCAGGCCGAGCTGCCCTGAGGATGTGGCTCGTCCCACCCAGACTCCGCCAGGCTCCATCCCTCCATGTGACTGGCTGGGGGCCTCTGGGAGGCGACTGGTCACCAGGACACAATCCTGTGGATTCTGCCTTCCTCAAGTGGCTGGGTGGGTCTCGGGCAGTGAGCTGGGTCTGGGAGACTCGCTGAATCACCCCGTGGGCAGGCTCCTGAGCGCTCACCCCGGGGTGATGCCACCACCCTGTCATGGTGCAGCATGGGCCCTGGCAGAGGCAGGCCTGGCCTCGAGTCACCTGCCTCCAGAACGGTGGGCTGAGCAAACCTCTTCTTCCAAACTCACCCACCTCAGGTGGTTTGTTACAGCAACACAGAGACGGGGACGGCTGGGCAAGGCGTGCGTACTTGGTTTTCATTTATTTTCAGGAGGGCTGGGTGAGTGGGCAGGGGACGGAGGGACATGCCACTGGCCATGGGCAGCACACCCTGGGGGCCTACGGGGGTCACCCTCCCCACCCGTGGGACTTGGCCTGTGACGGCAGGCGTCCGTCCTGTGAATCCAGGGAAGACATTGTGAATGCTGAGTGCTGAGCACCGTGCCTAGGCACCCGCAGACGCTCTAAGCTCTCCACTGCCAGGCAACTGGGGCAGTTAGGCCCAGACGGGATGTCACATCTGGCTACATGGCCCCTCACGTCAAGTCTCAGGGATGCTCTCACTTAAGTGGATGGGACTGAGACTTTGGGGTACTGAAAGGCTAAGGGTTCATGAGGCTGGAGAGGGCCGTTCCTACGGCTGCCTCTACTGCATCCCGAGGCTGCAGGGAGGGAACACCAGAGAGCCATCACAGTACCAAGGATGGGTGGGCAATGGTGGTGGCCGGCACCTGCCTTGCCGACGTCGGGAGCACATCCAGCAGGAGCTCTTTCTAGCGACCGGCCTGTGGTTAATAATCAGATCCATTTCATAGCCTCCCTTGGACGCAGCTTGTCCTCCTAAGCAGACAGTGTCACCTTAGAGCCTGGGGACTGCTTTACCCCCGTCAGCGGCAGACACGAGTCTCACCGTAGAAGGAACGGGGACGCAGGGTTCCAACCGTCACTGAGGTGGCAGCCCCGGAGCTGTGGTGGCAGTGTGGAGGGAGATGCTGTGACCCAGCCGGCAGGCTCAGCCTGTGGCACCGAGCAGGCCTCGCTCCCCGGCCCCGCAGGGCGACTTTGGGCTTGACGAAGGGGTTGTGCCTGTGCCTAAATTTAAAAAAAATGAACAAAAAACAGCTCGGACCCAAGTGCTCCCTCCAGACACATCCAGTCTAACTGAGAAGAGACACGTTCAAAGATCACAGCACTCAGTACAAGGCAAACAGAGCTAACGGCAAATCAGAAAGGCCACAGAGGAGGAGTACACGGGAGGGAGGGTCGGTGCACACCAGACAGCGAGAGCTGAGCACAGACCCCTGGTCAAGAGGCTCCTGGTGGCACCAGTGACCAGAGGGAATTCCCTCCGGGTGTCATGGGTCCCTGTGGGGACAGTGTGAGCACAGCAGGAACTGGATGGACAGGAGCTTAGGAGAGAGTTCCAGAAAGGCTGGTTCTGGAGGAACACAGCTGGACAGCTGGAGGGCTTTGGCTCGTTGAGATTTGGAAAGGAGAGCCTGAGACTGGGGGTGAGGGTGGGGCGCAAAGGCCAGACCATCCTGGAGTGAGCGAGTGCAGTCACCCTGGGGAAACAAGACCCCAGGCTCCCATGGAAGCAAAGACATCCCCCACCTGAGACTGCTTAGCAACGTGCCGCCCGACCCCAGGATCTGTCATCATCCCTCACAGAAGAACCCGTCCTGGGACGTACAAGGAGAGTGAGAGAAACACCTCACCTACGATTTCATGTTTTCTCACCAGCAAACTCAGAGAAGAAAACAAAAACCTCTTTCTGCAGAGACAAATATTTACCTTCCAGTGTTAGATGAAATTCAATATTAAATTGGCCCAGTGCCATTTGGGAATCCTTGTGTTTCTTATGATTTCGATAAACAGCACTTGGGGGAGTCAGGAGGGGAGAAGCAAATGCCGCCTGCGACCAGAAGGGGCTGGCAAGGGAAATACATCTGCTCCTTAACAATAAAGAAACACCTGTCACCCAGGCGTCGGGAGTGTAAGCTGGTAATCAGACGGGAACCAACAGTGGGAACCACAGCGACACGTTATTACGGAATCCTCTCCAGGGCCCCACTTTCAGCAAATCACAGGGTAAGGCGTCAGGACAGTCCCTGGCCTCTCAGCCCGTGGAAGGGCTGACCTGGGAGGCTCCTCTCTGCCTGCTTCCAAAACCAGTACAGGAGCCCCGGGGCCACAAGTGCATGGGCTGAGGGAGGGGCCACGCTGCCCGGGCTGGGCCACGTCAGGGGTCCACGCTGGTGAGAAACCTCGCCTCGCCTCCTTGCCTGGTAGAGAGCCCTCAGCTGGGTGTTGTAGCTCTCTCACTAGGTGTGGAGGCTCAGGAGAACTGCCTAAGCCAAAGCAATGTTTCTAGAAACTTCACCAAGCACGGCCCATGAGCTGGCATCTCTAGCAAGCTCCAAGGGACTGGTGTCCTGTGGACACACACGGGGGCTGTGGTTCAGCATTCCTGGCCTGACTCCATCTGTGATGAATTAGCTGGTTCTTCATAAATCAGCCCCGTGTGTGAAATAGGCTCACCCTCCCTGAGCATCCATTCCAGGATCCATCTTGTCCTTTCCCACCTCCTGAGCCTTCTTGTCCTGCACTGGCTGAAATACTGTACCTCTCAGAGATGACCTCAGCCTAAAGGGTGAGGGTTTGCCATGCTGTTTCCAGAACTAGGACTGTGATGCTGGCCACACCTGAGTGGAACAGTCTCACAGTGGGGTCATTCCCTCAACCAGGACCCCATTTACTCCCGGCTTCTGCTCCCATCTGACCATCCCTACTAATAAAACAGCAGTCCCTTTATCCAGAGGGTATGCATTCCAGTACCCTCAACAGACGCCTGAAACTGAGGACAGTGCTAAACTAAAATAATGGCCATTTGGACACAGTACTATGATGGTCATTCTGGTAACTGAGACAGCTATGAAGTGACTAACAGGTGGGTAGTGTATACACCAAGGATACACTGGACAAAAGGATGGTCCCATCCCAGGGGGCACAGAGCAAGACTGCATGAGATCTGGTCACGCTACTCAGAAAGGCATACAAACCCAAATGCATGAATTATTTATTTCTGGAATTTTATATTTTATATTTTTTAACTGAGGTAAACTACAGGTAGCTGAATCTCTGGAAAACAAAAATGCAGATCAGGGGGGACCGTGATACCACTTAGTGTTACAGTCCTACCCATGTTCCTCCTGCTGCCTCAGTGGCCACGGAGTTCCTCTGTGGGCCTCTGTGGGGCTGACCGGGGCCCGGCCGGTCCCCCGCAAACCCAGCGTCTCAAGCGCACGGTTAGTCCTTCCTTGCTGCTTTCCTGTTGTGACTGGAATTCTCCACTTGGGCCGTTTTGAAATACACAACTCACCAGCACTAAGCACAGTCCCGGGTTGTGCTGCCACCACCGCCATCCAGTTCTGGAACTACAGCTCCAAACACAGACCCCTGAGGTCCCGTTCTCCCTGCCCTGCCCCACTAACGGGCTCCTCTATGGATTGGCCTATTCTGGAGCCTGCATGTTGTGGTCTTCTGTGTCTGTGGGCCTTTGTCGGCCTGAAGGTGGGGAGGAAAAGTGACGTGTGTGGGACAGACAGATGGAGGGGCGGATGATGTCAACCCTGAGGCCTCACTGAAGACCTGACTCCACATTCTGTGGCCGGTGGCTTCGGTCTCCATGTTGGTAACTGGTTGACTAGAAGCTGTCTCCAGGGCACACTCCGGTCAGCGGGCTACCTTCCACCCAGGTTCCTGCTGGACCTGACTTCTCCCAGGGTGGATCCTTGGTCTTGGCCTGTGCTTGATACCCCACAGGTCACCAAAGCTACCCCTGTCTGGAAGTGTCTGGAAGGGTCCTCCTCCCAACCCGACCTGTTCAGTGCCTCCAGATAGCGAGGAAGCACCAGCCTCCCCGAGGGGAGGATCCAGACCATGCCCAAGTCTCCCCGACACTAAGCTCGGCTACACCCCGGGAACTCCCAGCTCACTGAAGCCGGGGCCTCTGACAGCTCGGAAAACGTGGTCTTCAACACGGGGCTTGAGCATGGGCATTAATCAGAACGCTCTACATTTCTGAAGTATCTTTTCTTCTCTAAGAAATGTCATATTTCATATATGTGAGAATCAGCTTTGAAAGAGCATAAAAGACTTAAAACACCTGGATTTCCAGGTGTGCCTGAAGACATTTATGCCTAAAATAACCAGCCAACTAAATGTGTGATAGCAGCTTTGCAAAGACCAAAAACAAAAATTTTAAATATTATCTTTAAAACTGAAAAAGCAAGCAGGGGTTGGGGAGAAACCTGGAGGACATCCTGGTCATTTGAAATGTGAGTTTCTCCTGTATCAAACGGAGATAGTAAGTCGCAGAAATGAACTTGGGTTTTATTTTCACGTTTATACATTTTAAGGGAATTGAATCATTTTTTTGAAAAAGAAAAAAGAATCTCATTTTGTAAATTTGACCAAACGCATGCACATAGCTAGGTGCCTTGGGTGGCCTTGAAGGGTGACCACGAAGGCGGGGCCCAAGCAAGGCCACTCACACACAAAGCTCCTCTCGGCCGACAACCCCCACTTTTCAGACCTCTCAAATACTGTGCTTGTCTGTGTCTATAATGAAAATTTATATCCCCAAATTGCTAGCTAAGCTGGCTAAGAGTGTCCGCTAATCATGGAAGGCTGCAGAACAGGACAGTCGGAGCAGGTCCCCCTCCGTGAGTTAGCCAGGCCGCCTTGCAGACTCGGCAGTCTGCCATTTGTTCTAACACTGACTGAGTCCACACGACTGCCGTACACTGTAGCCACGTTACCTGGATCAGTGCTTTCTGCCTTTTTTTCTTTTGGGTACTGGGGCTTGATCCCAGGGGTGCTTTACCACCAAGCCACACCCCTAGTCCCCCTTTTTTCTGTTTTACTTTGAGACAGGGTCTTGTCTCAAAGACAAGGCTTAGGGCCTGGCTGTGTTGCTGAGGCTAGCCTTGAACTCACCACCCTGCTGCCTCAGCCTCCGAGCCAGTGGAATTACAGGCACGTGCCAGCACACCTGGCTCTTTCTACCCTCTTAACGACTCTGAAAGGGTATTATCATCTCCAGGAAGCAGAGGCGCAGAGAGGCTGCTGCGGTGTGGGTGTCTGCGCCTCCCCGACTCCCTCAGGGTGACTCCTAATCTCTTGCTGTGGTGGTTGTGCA
This sequence comes from Xerus rutilus, assembly GCA_028644305.1. Lineage (NCBI taxonomy): Eukaryota > Metazoa > Chordata > Mammalia > Rodentia > Sciuridae > Xerus > Xerus rutilus. Next base: position 1,230,924 of record CM053415.1, read on the forward strand.
AGGCAGGATCTCTGGAAGACAATTAGGTCACATGGAGTCCACACTCAAGAAAGAGATCAGTGCCCTCCTAAGAGGCCCAAGGAAGCGTGTGTGTTCCTTCTGCTACGCAAGGACACAAGGGAGGACCAGGCCTCGCCAGTCAAAGCTGCTTTGCTCTTGGACCTCCAGAACCATGAACAACAAGTTGCTATCGATCAACTCAGTCCAAGGGGCTTGGTTACAGCAGCTTGAAGGGACAAAGGTGACAGTCAGTGACTTCGGCAAGGCCACCGTTTGAGAGTGACACGCCTGCACGCCATCTGTCTGCCTCTGTTCTGTGGACGCACCATTGTGGAGTCCCAAGCTTGTTGGCTCACGTGACTTTGCTGAGGCCTGACATGGCATGTCCCAGAACTGGCTCCTTGGGGTGGCTCTGAAGCTCAGGCATGGGTGTTCACATGTGGATACCGGCGTGTGCACTCTCAGGCCAGGTGAGCACTGGGATCTGATCCTGCCGCCATGGACAGCCACGCTGACCGGACTGGGAGGGAACAGGACGAGAGCGCTAGGAAGCTGGCCGCCTGCTCCGGGGCACCAGGCCTGGCTCCGCACCTCCCCTGCTCGGCTGCCCTGCACGATGGTGGACAGTGCCTCCCGGAGCAGGGGCCATGCAGATCACGAGGGTGTCCCGGGCAGGTGACGTAAGAGCCATGTGTCTCAGATCTGCTGCCATGGCAGTGGGAGGACCCGTCACTTGGGGCTGGAGTCACAGCCAGGCTGAGGACGCCAAGGGCGCAGACAAAAGAAAGCAAAGGGACTGGAAAGAAGACCTGGAGGAGACGTGAGGAGCGAGACACCAAGTGTCACGCGAGTACATCACATGCCTGTGCTGAGGGGAAGAGGACGCCCGGCGCTCCCAGTTCCTTAGCAGAGGAAGGTCTCTCCGCGGCTCCTTCATGCAGACCTCCCCCTTTAAAAAATAAATACACGTGACCCTAACCCACAGGAAAACGTCACAATACCTGCGGGTGGGGACCCCTGGGCTGCTTCCCCAAATTAAAGGAGCAGCCCCCTTGCCTGCCCATCCAAAGGCAGGTGAAGTCTGCACCTGCCGCTGACTCCAACATGTGAATTTAAGGGACAGGATTTGTCCACCGGCCAGAGTGTTTTTCTTTCATTACGTTTCTTATTTACTGTGATATTGATTCTGAACGCTCCAAAGCTGGTAAATCTCTTCCTGGAAATAGCAAGCGTCCCTGTCATTCAGGAGAGAGAGGACGGAAGGCAAGAAACGCAGAGCCCCTGGGAGAACTGGGCTGCTCCGTGGGGCTCGGTCCCTTCTCCCTGGGTCCTCCTTGCACACCCCCGGCATCCGGGAAGGGGACAACGGAAGCAGCGGGTCATCTGGCCCTGCCCTTGTCTCTAGCTTGTGGGTCCTCTGGATTCAGACCCCTGAATTCTTCGGGGTCAATGGCAGCACGGACCCTGCGCACAAACAAAACGCTCACGTGGGCCCGTGGCAAACGCCCACGGAAGGTCAGTGATGCGGCGAAGCCTGTCCTCACCACAGCCACAAGCACAGGCACCAGCCAATCAGAGCAGACGTGGCCTGGGCACCACGGGGGACGTTCTGGCTGAAGGACCGCTCTGCTGACACCAACCTCCAGGCTCGCGGTGGCGGGGCGTAGACGTGCGGGAGCGCTGCCGCCTTCCCCATGGCACGGGCACAGGGCGCGAGCAGCGGGCAGGAAAGGCCCCGAGGAGGGAGGTGCTGGGGACACACTCACACTCACTGGAAGTCTGGGGATGCTCGGGGATGGCAGTGCCACCCCAGTCCCGAGCATGCTCCTCAGTGTGCTGCGTGGAGTCAGGGGGACAGTCGGCAGGGACCCTGAGGGCTGAGCAGGGTCCGCTCCCTCCACTCAGGCTCAGCTCAGTGCCTGCTTCCGCTCTCCCTCGCTGTGACCAAGACTCCCCACCAGAGCAGCGCAGAGGAGAAGTTCCCCGCAGCGCAGTTTCCGAGGTCTGGTCCCCGATCGGCTGAGCCCACAGCTCTCAGGGCGGCCGGGCGTGGTGGAGGAAAGCTGCCTGCCTCCTGAGAGGGCAGAGAAAGCTCGAGGGCAGGAGCCAGGGACAGTATCGTCCCCAGGGCGCCCTCAGCCCCCACCTTCCTCCAGTCACCACTGATCCAAACTAAATGGATGGATTCACCGATCAGGCGACATCTCTCCTAACCTAATCATCTCACCCCCAAACACCCTGCAGTGTCTCACACGTGAGCTCTCGGGGGACATGGCCTCTCCCCATTAACCACAGGACCCAGCAACTGCACTCTCGAATATTGATTCCCGAGACAGAAAACGCACTTCACACAGCTACGCGTAGATTCATAGCAGCCTTACCTGTAAAAGCCCTCAGGCAAAACAACGCACGCGTCCTGAGACAGGCGAGCAGTCAGGGTATCACGGGAAGCAGCACCTTGGAGCACTACAGAGGACAAGAGGGAGCCAACTGGGGCACATGGCAGCCTGGGTGACGTCCAGGGAGCCACGCGAGTACGCACACAGCTCCAAAGGCCATGCGCTAGGCGGTCCAATTTACCGAGTACCCTTGGGACACTGAGATCACAGGGATGACAGCAGATTAGTGGTGGCCAGGTGCTGGGTCGCAGAGGGGCGGCAGGGGTGCCATCTTGATCACGGTGGCGGATACACACGTCTACACACGATAGAATCATTGAATAGATGATTCTTTGTCTCTCACACACACAAACTGCTGAAGTCAGAATAGGCTCTTTGGATTGTACCCAAGACGATTTCCTGGTTATGACCGTTTTGTAAGGTGCTCCCACTGGGGACACTCAGTCAAGACTCTGCCCACTTCCCCTATGGTTCTGTGACTGCCTATGACTTTACACTTCAATCTACTTCTGGTTGTTGCTGTTGCTCCTGTTTGTTGGAGCCAGTGGGTGTGGGAAGCTCGGGTTGGTGCTCCTGTGCAAAGTGCGCGTCCTCAGCCTCGCCCGTGCCACCACAGCACACAGCACAGAGAAACGGAAATGCGGGACCTGGTTGCGATTACAGAGCCATAGAGCAAATGCTGTCACATGGCTGTGATCTGGTTGGGGGCAAAAACAAGACTTCCTTGTGATTAGGAGGGCTGTTTACAGGCGGGGGAGGGCAGGCGGTGCTCACGTAGGGAGCCTGGCCAGGCGTGTGGCGGTGTGATAACAAGGTGTCTCCTGGCTCTGTCACTCGGAGCCTCAGCACCAGGGAAGAATGTTATCTCCCCAGAACACGAGATTCTCCCCTCCCTGCCAGTGCACACCAGGAAGCCAGCGCGGGCTGCTCTCCAAAATCCCTTTGGAGGACCAGAGGGTAGAACCTCGCACTCAGAAAGGCCATCCTGCTTTAGCCTTTGGATACAACCAAGCAAAGATGCTGACCAGCCGTGCTCCTTCTGCGGGGACTGTGACTGATAAGGCATGTGACATCCAGGTCACCGCCAAGCCCCACAGTGACGCTGGGGACAGGTGGCGTATTAGCTGGCGGTAGTCAGCTCTCCCGCACTACAGCAGACACCTGCGATGACTGGCTCACGAAAGGTTTGTCTGGTCCAGTTTTGGGGGTTTCGCCCGCAATCGAGTGGCCCCGTTACCTTGGGTCTGCATTCAGGGGACACATCATGGCAGAGCAAGACCACTCACCTCACAGTCAGAGTGCAGAAGAAAAGGAGGGGGAAGGGAGGACGAGGCTGGGGTCTCACTCTCCCCTCTGCAGCCTCCCTGCAGTGACCTGAACCACCACCTCCTAAAGGTCCACTGGTCCCAACAGTGACAAGCTGCAGGCCAAGCCCTGACATGTCACCTGCGGGGGTCCTCCCAGACCCAAACTGTGGCAGGTGGTATCTCAGATCTCGACCACAATAGCTAACCTGCTGAAGCCGAAATATGGCCAGTGATTCCAGACACAGAAGCTTCCAGAATGATGCCAGAGGAGGAAAGAAAAAAATCTGTGCCCTTGTGCAGCTGCACTAACTCATGCAGCACCCATGCCAAGCAGTGGGCCAGCCCTGGGCTGCAGGCGAGAGGAAGCCACGGCTCTCGCCATCGAGCGTCTTACGTTAGAGATGAGGAGCACCGCGTGGTAGGTGTTCTGCCAAATGACACACTAAGGCCAGGGAGCAGAGAGAGACAAAGACCCCGATTCGGCCACATCTAGGAAATCCAGGAGGGCTTCCTGGTGTGGGTGACATGTGAGGTGAATGTCAATGAATAAGCTAGAGCCAGCAAACCAGTCACGCCAGCACACACACAGCCCCCTCTATTTACAGCCATCTTCCCTCATCCACGGGGGCTGTGTTCCAGGTCCCCCGCAGATGCCTGACACCCTGGAGAACACCGAGCCCCACACCACACCTTCTCCTGTGCACACAGAGGTATGATGAAGTTTAATTCATAAATCAGGCACAGTAAGAGATCAATAATACTTAAAACAAAGTGAAAATTCTGGCGACATACTATAATAAAAGCTATGTGAAAGTGGTCTCTCTTGAAATCTCTTATTGTACTATAAATCTTAGTAACCTCAGCTTATAATTTTTTTCATTCCTTATTAAGTCAAGAATTTTCATCTTTTCACCTAAAGGAAGCACTTTACAGCTTCTCTTTGGCATTCCTTAATCGACAGTACCATTAACATTGTGCTTTGGGGCTGTTAGTAAGTAACATGATGTTCATGGGAATATAAGCATCGTGACACTGAAAGACTCTCTGATAACCTGCACACCTATGAGGAGATGAACAGGCAGGTGGCATATACTGGATGGATACTCTGGAAAAAGGGATGATTCACATTCCAAGTGGGACAGAGCAGAATGATGCAGCATGTCATCAAAGCACTCGGAAGGGCATTCGATCTAAAGTTTAAGAATTGTTTATTTCTGGAAATTTCCATTTAATATCTTGAGATCATGGTTGGCCACAGGTAATGGAAACTGTAGAAAGCAAAATCATAGGTGAGGGGATAATACATCGCCTCACAACAAAACCCTGCATGAACACTTCTATGGCTCCAATATACTCAAGATAATTCAAGTTAAGCACCCAGCCCAGGACCACAGAGCTAGGGCTTAGGACATGTTTTAGTCATTTTTTTTGGTTTTTTTGTTTCTGTGACCAAAATGCCTGACAAGAACAATTAGAGGAGGAAAAGCTTATTTGGCTCACGGTTTCAGAGATCTCGGTCCCTAGACGGCTGACTCCATTGCTCTGGGTCCAAAATGAGGCACGACATCGTGGAAGAAGGCTGTGCTGGAGGTTGTGTGTGCTCGGGACACGGTGACCAGGAGGCAGTGAGAGCTCCACCCCCCGGGACAAATATAAATCCCAAAGGCGGATCCCCAGTGCCCACCTCATGAGCCCCGGCCCCGCCTACAGCCACCACCAGGGACTCCCTATCAGGGGAGCAATGCAGGGTCGGGGTGCTCCTGACCCGGGCACTTCTCCTGGGCCCTCTTGCACTGGCTCACACGAGCTCCTGGGGACACCTCACACCCCAGCCATGACAGGCCAGGACCTGATTTCACTCCCTCCTCCATGTGCTCAAGAACAACGAGGTAAGAGGGAAGGTTAAAAAATCAGTTAAAAATCATTGGAAAGATTTCTAAGAGTACGATGGCCATGAAGGTACAACAGAAGCAGCTTCTGAAATAAGTTTATGCAAACTGGAGGCTGAGGTTCATCTCACCTGAGCAGTGAAGGCACAGGGAGCCCCCGAGAGGAGGGACTCGACACGCAACCAGAGCCCGACCGCCCCAAACCTGCTACTCCTTCCCCGTTTCCTCCCTTTCTTTCTTTCTTTCTTTCTTTCTTTCTTTCTTTCTTTCTTTCTTTCTTTCTTTCTTTCTTTCTTTCTTTTTTCTCTTTTCTTTGTACTGAAGATTGAACCTGTGGCACTTAACCACTGAGTCACAGCCTCAGGTTTTAATTTTTTTTCTTCTTGAGACAGGCTCTCCCTACATTGCTTAGGTCCTTACTTAGTTGCGGAGGCTGGCCTTGAACTTGTGATCCTCTTGTCTCAGCCTGCTGAGCTGTGAGGATTACAGGTGTGCACCCCTCTCCCTGCAGTATTTCTTTTCTTAATGAGAGGCGCCAGGACTCATCCTGCAACCTGAACCAGGACACTGGAGTCCTCTGTGACCCCAACCTTCTCTTTACTGGCTTTGCCACCACCCAGCCATCATGGGATTCAGCCTCAGTGTCCCCAAGTACAGATATCCCAACACAGGAAAACAGCAGATTTCCAATCAGTAGTTATAGGACTGATCATTAAATACATTTGAGATAGCTGTACAGGGTTTAGGTCAGGGTTTCTATGATTACAGGGTCTCTACATTAAAACTCTTACACCTTATTTGAAAATATTTAATCCATCTGAAATTTATATTGAAAAGAAGAACTTGTCTATTACAATTCATATGGATATTTAAACAGCCTAGAGATAGTGTAAAATATACACGAATATTTGCATAGTCTAGGGATAATGAATTACTTCTTTGGAACATTATCAAAAGGAAAGACTAATTGATTTGACTACATGAAATGTAAAATTTATACTTGTCAAAGAGTCTTATAAGCAGATTAAAGTGAAAAATACAAATTGAGAAATATAAAAGTGAATTTAAAAGTTTAACATATAAGAAGTTCTCACAAATCAGTAAGACAGAAATATTTCAATAGAAAAAGGAATAAGGGAACATCAATAGGCAAACACAAGAGTATACATGTGGCTAAGCCTATGAAAGATGTTTATCATGACCAGTATTTTAAAAATGCAGATTACAAGATGATATGCTGGGAGGGGGGTGTAGCTCTTGCCTATCATGTGAGACACCCTAGATTCAATTGGATCAATCCCCAGCACTGAGACAGAGAGAGAGAGAGACAGAGAGAGAGAGAGACAGGGAGAAAGAGAGAGACAGACACACAAAGAGACACGCAGAGAGAGAGAGAGAGAGAGAGAGAGAGAGAGATTGAGAGAGGGACTATTTTTCACTTATCAGTCCAGCAAAGATGACAGAGATTAATAAGGTCCAGTGCTGGTGAGCATACTAAAAAAAGACACTTTGAAATGCTCTTCATGAGACAGTGACCTATAGACAACTTGTCTGCTTATAGTAAAAATTTTTAAAGATGAATATGAAACTTCCAGGATAAGATGATGAATTGAACTCATGACTCACGTCGCTACTCAAAATCACTAACAGTTACAATAAAGGCATTTAGAAATAACTGAACGAGAAAACCTATAACTTCCCAAAGTTGGAGAAGACACCAGGCAAGACGGAAGCCATAAATCCAAGGAGGCTGGGAAGGGGACCGGCGGGTGATCAGATGACAGCTGTGTGACGGCTGGCCCGAAGCCAACAGCAGGAAACAGAACCCAACTTAGGGCAGCCCAGGGAACCCGCAGCGGCCATGATGGCCAGCCCCAGTGCCTCCCGAACTGGGGCCAAAGGAGAAGCAGAAGGAAAGAAGGGGGGACAGAGGTGGTCTGAAAGGTAGGGAGGTCACCAGGTCCCCACTCCTGCTTCATGCAGACCACCCCACATCCAGAGCCCACAAGTCCAACCCTAGTCTTGGTGTCTAATCAGCTTTTCTAAAACTGATAAAATGGAACATGAAATTGACCATTTTAACTATTTTTAGGAGCATGATATCCAGGGACATTCAGTACTTTCACATGATTGGTCGACCATCAGCCTCGTCTGTCCCTGGAACATTAGTTTATCTTCTCAGAGCAAACTTCTGCACCCTTAAACAGCTGCTGCTCCCCCAGCTCCTGGCTGTGTCACCCCTATTGGTGAGGTCACCACGAGCTGGCACCTGCGGGCCTCTGAGGACAGCCTCTGCATGGAAGACGGAAAATGAAGGACAGACAGCAGAAAGCTCCTGTTGATAGACTGTGCTGGCAGAAAAGCTTAAAAACAAAACAAAGATAGTCTTCCCATCCTCCAGGGAATACGAAGACGTGTTGCTTAATAAGAACAATATGCTATGAATAGGACCTTCCAGAAAATAAAATCACCACTTGGCAGTAAAAGTATCCTAGCAAGAATTTAAAAAACTGAATAGAGGAAAGATAAAATTGAGAAGAATAAACAAAGCAGAACAAAAAGGTCTGAAAAGATAAGAGCAGAGAAAACCTGGGAGTTCCAAGGATCACGGGAGATGCTCAGACTTAGAGCAGAGGGGGAATGGGGAGGAATGGCCAGTTTAAAATCCCAAGCAAATTTCCCCAAATGGATAGAAATTAGATTCCAGATTGAAGCCCCTGAATGTCTAATCTGATGGGTGACAATTGATTCACATGGAGGCTCATCACCAAACGCTGGGGAGGAAACTGGAGACTCCACAAGCTTCCAGAAAGGGGTGAGAACAGGCAAAAAATCAGGACTCAGAATGCCTTGGCTCTTCCAAAGCACAGTGAAGATGAGAAGCGGTGAAGCCAAATCGTCAAAATCCTGCAAGAAGGTGCCCCGCCTCCAGCAGGCCACTCCACACAGACGAGGCCTCTCTAGACCTGCATGACCTCCGCTGACTGCTCTGCTCTGCAGGCTTTCCGGGCTGTTGTGCTTTACCAAATGAAGCCCATGGACCAGGACAGGGGAAGACTTGGCTGCAGCTTAAGAGAGAGGGCAGAGCATTCCCCAGGAGGGTGGGCAGGACGTCCAGGATGGCAGTGGGGCCCAGCGAGACCAGGACAGACACACGGAGGCCAGGAGGCCATGGTCCCGCCTGCAGGTGCCTCTCTGTGGGCCGCGCACACGTGCCCCAGGACTCTGGCTCTCACTCCTGTCTGTTGACTGGATGTTCCGACCGCAGGCTTTCTCCAGGGCCTGCTGCCTCTGTCAGCCAAGGACATCTCCTGATCTCGAGATGGGTTCCTTTTTGACCTCCTCCAGGGTAGGCAGAAGGCCCGGTGAATCAGAAGCAGGAAGCACAGAGCAGCCCGCTCCATCTGTCCATATTTTTGTCTTTTATCTAGTGCCCGGTCCACACAGCAGCCCTGCCCGACGCTCCTAGCAGTGTGCCCACATTTCTGGGCCCACGCAGGCCTCAGCTGTTTTCTCCAGAAGGGGCTTTGTCAACTCTCAGGAAAACACACGGGGCAGTGTTCCTATTCTTGGGCTGGCAGGATAACAGGTGGTTACTAATAAGCACATTTCACAAGATAAGTTGAGCAAAAAGAAAGAAAAGACCTCCAGATGAGAAAGTACAAAGTAAAATTACACACGGTTCATGTATGACATGAACATACAGACATACAGACACACACATACATACATACATGTGCACAGAAAGCTTTAAGGAGTCCACCAAAGGAGGGACTGTTGGAACTAATAATGCAGCAAAGATAAGGGATAAAAGATCAATGTGCAAAAATCGATTTGTATTTTTATGCACTAGCATTGGTGTGAAAGTAAAGGAAACAATCCCATTTACCACAACAACAAAAGGAATAAAATGCTTAGAAATAAATTTAATCAAATGATTGTAAGACTTGCATACTGGAAGTTATAATACATTGTTGAAAAAGATTCAGGAAGAGCTACCTAAACAGAAAGATGCCTGTGTTCACAGAACTGAAACCAAGATGGCAGCACTTCCTGAAATGGTGTACACATCCACCTCGGTCCCTAAAATGTTTCCAGCTGCCTTCTCCTGCAGAAGCTCTAAGTTGGTCCTACAATTCATATTAAGTGCAGGGACCCAGAATAGACAAAACAGCTTTTGAAAAGAAGAACAAGGGTGGAGGACTCACACTTACCAATTTAAAAAGGTATTACCATTCTTATGGAGGCGTAAGAATGGACACCCAGATCTATGAAGTAGAAGCGAGGGTGTGGAAATACCTGTCACAATTACAGCCAGCTGGTTTTTGACAAAGATGCTGTGACTGTCCAATTGGGGCAAGAAGAGTCTCTTCAACTGTTGGTAAGATAACTCATGCCCCTGCGGGGGGACAGGAATTGGGACCCTACCTCAAACCATATACAAGAATTAACTCACAACTGATAAATACCCAAATGTAAGAATTAAAACAAAGAAAACAACATTGATATAAGTCTTTGTGACCTGAGTTAAGAAACAGTTTCTTAGATATGACACCAAAAGTTCAAGAACCCAAAGGAAAAACAGTCAAACTGTATTTAAAACAAAATGAAAAACTTTAGTACATCAAAGGACACTATCAAGAACATGGAGAAAATCCACACAAGAGAAAGCATTTGCAAACACACTTGCAAAAATACCTGCAGAATATACTTGATAAGGAAGAGTAGCCAGGATATATAAAGAGAAATTACAAATCAACAACAAAGACACACAATTTATTTTTCAAAAGGGAAAAGGACTCGAATGCACATTTCTCCAAAGGTAGACCAATGGCAAATACACACATGGAAAGATGCTCCAACAGTCAGTCACTCGGGAAATGCAAATCAAAACCGCGATGCCAACTCCCAACAACTAGGAGGGCCTTAATTTTTTTAGAAAAGAAAAGTAACAAGTGTTGTCAAGGATGTGGAGAAGGGGGAACCCTTGTGTGTCACTGGTTGTGAAAGACAGCCTAATGGTTTCTCAGAGAGTCAACCACAGAACTGTCATGACCTGGCGAGACCACTCGCGGGAGGCACCTGAGAACGCTGAAAGCAAGCCCACCTGGAAACTGACGCCTGAGTGTTCAGGGCACTGCTGTTGCCCCCAGCCCGACAGGAGGAACAGCC